>PVKN010004592.1:0-33076 GCA_004027915.1 Capromys pilorides
GCCCAAGACCTCTTTAAACACAGACTTTGTTTCCCCAGAGTACAGTGGGGCAGTTACAGAAGACTTAGGTCATCAAGCCAGGTCCCCTGACTCACACCGAGGAGAAGGCTGCCACATTTTCTTCTTTTCTTAAAAACAGAACGTTGTGCTTTGATCCCCAAGCAAGGTTAGAATCTACTCTCTAGAGATGGGATAGGACTCAACAGGCAAGAGACGCCCCGAGACACAACGCTCAGCACCTACGTGGCAGGGCCAAGAGGCCTGATTCTAAAGCACAGACCAACACCACGGAGCCTCCAGACCCGGAGGACAATGTGTCCCTGTGATAATCCGCAGGGCAGAGTTTTAACGCCACTTAAAGACTTGCAAATGAAAAATCAAGTGTTAGGTGAGGAAGAGGTGCTGTCCTCAGCCTGGCGTGGCCAGCTGCCGTCTCCCATCCCCCTCTGCCATCTGCCATCTGCAGCAGGCTGTCTCCTGAAGCCCAGCAATGCACAGCTTAATCAGAAGTTTCCCTTCTCTCTTCCAGCCCCACCCCTTTGGACTGACTGCTCGGGCATCCCCATGCCCCCCCCTCCCCACCGTTTGCCCCAGCACCCATGCTCAGCAGCCCTCCACGCACAGGCCCATCCTCCCCATTTCTCTTTTTCCCACCATCCTGGCCTGCTTTACTTCCAGGGCTCCCTGCTTCTGCTCTGTGGCCCCACAATCCACTTTCTATTCCGGGACTCAATTTGCAACGCTTGTCTTTCAGATTCTCGCACTTACTTGCAGAACACGGCCATGCACTTGGGATTGTAGTCTCGGCTTCCGTGGAGGCCGAGACTCATCGTCCCCTCTGCAGCCCTTGGCCTAGCTGGGCTCCCCTGGCTTCTGCCCCTCCCAGAGCTCACCTGCTGGCTCTGGCCTTTCCCCGCTGGACCCATGTCTGGTCTGCTCCAACCCAGATGCACCTTCCTCCTCACTTTTCTTCTCACCACTCAGCTAATCATTTTTTATATTCCATCAAATCACATCCAACGTTGTCATTATTTTTCTCTTTTTTATCTTACAATGCAATGCCTGGCCTAACTATTTGTATTTACTCGGGCTTTCTCATGATTTTTCTCACTTCAGAGACTTTGACAGAAAAGTAAATGGGAATGTCGATTTTCTTGTAGACCAAGACCACATCTTCATTATTTCCCCAGACCAGTGCTGCCATAAACTGGGTGTGTACCACATAGCTGTAGACTTAGTGAACTAGTTAATACATGAGGAAATGAGAACAGTCGTAAAAGAATTTCTTCATTTGTTGGAGTGCTTTTTAAAAAAATGTATATTTAATATAGGGACTACAGAGTCACTACGCAGATTAGACTCCTAGTGATTCTCCTGTTTTCAGCCTCCCAAGCGCTGGGATTATAGGTCTGCGCCACCATGCCCAGTCTCAATCACTGTCTCAGCGTGCCTCATTGGTGGGGCCAGCACAGCATGCCGGAGATTAACCCTGTGCCTGTGCCTGCCTGACCAGGCGAGTTAGTCTTCTGAGCTACCTGGGCAGTCTCTTCATTGTTTTTTTTTTTTTTTTTTCTTTGATTGTTTTGAGGTTCCCCTTCTGGGCGAGGATGATTTGTGAAGGAATAGGAACACTTCCCGCCATGCCGCAAATAAAAGAACCTTGTTGTGGTGTGCGTCTAGATGTCCCCCTCAAGCCTCCTGTAGTCATCAGGCAGGCTTCTTGGGTTCACGGCTAGTTCCTGTTCCAATGCGGGGATCAGGGTTATGAGCGCCGCAGCTGCCCTGGGCAGGGAGCCTGCATACCGTGTGAGGGAGGGCCGGAGGCCGCAGGCTGCTCCTCGCCTTTGTTCTTGCTGCTTTGCTGTCTTCTGCCACCGTGAACAGCTGCCCTCTGCCAGGTGCTCCTTGCCTTGACCTCAGCTAAGGACTGAACCCTCCACAAACTACGCGGGACATCAACCTCACCTTCCTTAGCTTGGGAGCTGGAGGTTTGTCCCAGCAAAGAGAGAAAAGAAACCAAGACAGGCACACACAGCTCTTGGGCCTGGACAGAGCCGTCCCCGCACCAGCTGCTCGTGATCTGCTGTTGTTCACAGTCAGCTCTGGGGGCCAGGACAGTGCTGAGGCTCTGAACAGAGGTCCCTTCTCAGGACTGTCTTTCCTGCTGGCCTGCTCCAGGACTCTCCACCCTGTGTCCCTTTGTGTCTCTTTGTTCAGTTGCCTCTCCCAGAACACCACACTCGTGGCTCCGTCACCAGCCGCGACCTACGTATAAGTAGGAACGTTAGGCACGTACCTCTGTCTCATTTAAGCCAGTTAGCTAAATGTCATCAGACCACACAGCAGGTATCCCCGGTGGAGGCTTACTCTGTACCCAGCTCCCCTGGGCCGTTGTGTCTTCTCTAAACTGCAGAGACTGCCTTCCAGCTCTAAAAGGCTGGAGTCACCTGAACTCTGAGAGGGAGTCCAAAACTGCAAAACAGAAACCAAACTGCAAACCCGTCAGACCCAGCCCTTGATCCCTAAACATGCCCTGTATATCTGATTCTCACACTCATGGCAGTGTTTCTCCAAACCTACTATGTGTGGATTTGAAATATCGTAACTCGTATGGAAAAGGGTGGTTGCCAGCTGTGGACTTGGGGGGAGGGGACTGGATTGTGAAGGCTTCACCTTTCCATGGGTCCCACTGGTGAGAACCTAATGCGATGATACTGGGAGGTGAAGGGACCAGGAGGTGGCCTTGGTGAAGCAGTAGGGGAAGGCCTGGCCTTGGGGACCAGATTGAGTGCCCAGCCCCTCCTCTCTGGCTGCCCCATGCTCCTTCTGCTTTTTTTTTGCGGGACTAGGTTCAAACTCACGACCTTGCACTTGCCAGGCAGGCACTTATGCCATGGAGCTATCTCCCCAGCCCCTCCCTCTGCTTTTGGTTTGTCCACCATGACATTTCTGGCTGGGCACAGGCCTGAAAGCATGGGAGCCAGACACCCCGGGACTGAAACCTCTGACACCATGAACCAAAATAAGTCTTGCTTTCAAGATGTTCTGCTCAAGTATTTCATCACAACAATGAAAAGATGACAAACACACGTAAGCCATCCCACCCTCAGGTCAGAGCTTACTAGAGATCCCCTGATAGTCCACAGCCCACCTGCAACATTGAAGTTACACAGTCTCAAAGTGGATGAGGCTGGCCCACCCTTCCCTGTCTGGTCTTTCACATGGGATGCACGGTACCTCGCTGCCCTGTGTTTTGTCCTTGTTTCTTTTGCCTTGGGACTGGTGCTGGCACTTCCCTGTGTGTCTCCACATGCCACGGAAGGTAAACCTTCTCCTGGGAGCTCTCCTGCCAGGAGTCTATGTGGGTCTGTCCTCTCACAATTTCTAAGACAGAATTCAGGGTCCATAGGAAGAAATTCCAGTCCTTGCGAGGCAAGTAACATGAGGATGACCAGGTACCAATTAGGCACTAGGGAGACGAGGAGCTGGGATCTGAACAGACATTGAACTTCAAAACTAGTCCTCTTAGTCACTGCTAAGCTATTTTGTATGTGACTGCATGTCTTCAGGTAGGGTTAATTAGGGGCCACCTTCCATAGTACTTGTCCAAAGCAGTTTATCAAAAATTACTGGTATCAAGTACATAGTCCTGTCCACTGCGAACCTCAGCTCTTTTCTTGGGTCAGCCTTATATCCTAGAAGTGCATGTCCCAGCCCACAAAACAGCCTTATAGACGACTATAACTGCCTCGAAGCTGCACACACATAGACTAACACACAGATCAGAGCTTGCAGCTATTTCTCTGATTTGGTCGTCCTTGAATACAGAGTATTCACTCTCAGACACTGCCCCAGAAGCCAGACTAACAGGAAAGAAGAGACATAAGTTCGTTCTGTAGGTCTCTGGGTGCCTTCAGCTGGGGATGGACAGCGGACATAAAATGACCTGCTGAGTCTGTTCCCTCTCAAGAATAGCACTTGTATTATTGGGAAAGCAGAATCCTTGCCTTAGCCTGTCTCTGCCTCCTTTTGCTGGGTCTCAGCCATTCTTTTCCTGTCTGCAATCTTGGAGCTCTTTTCCTTTCTTCAGTTCTTCAGTAATTCTTCCCACCTCCCGCCACCTTTCAAGTGTTGATGGAGCAACCGCCCCGGCCCTCTCCAGAGAAGGAACAGGCCTCACAGGAGAAGAGGAGGGACAGCTGGGCCCCACGAATGAGCCGCAGAGATGCCTGGCCCGTGCTGCCCCCTGAGCAGGCTGCACCACTGCCACCGGCTCGGGTCCAAGAAAGCACTCAGCAGCTGACAAAAATTTGTGGACGTGGTCTCAGGCACTCAGCTTTACACAGGTTAAAGCACAAAAGGGAGATTTCCTTATTGTTGACCCTGGACCAGGCCATCACGGGCGGAGAGGCTTACGCTCACTGTGAGTACAGAAAATGGAGGTGCACTTGGACTGTGTGCTATTGGAAGCTGGTGTGTGACCCTCTAATTCGTTGTTACCTCTTTTTCTGGAGATGTGGCCTGGCTGTGTAGTCCAAGCTGCCCTCGAACTTGCAACAGTTTGCCTGCCTCAGCCTCCTGAGCCCTGGGATTATGGGTATGCATTCCCACCCCCCGGTTTATCCTCAGGTTCTGATTGGAGCTACTCTGGAAACCCTCCGCCTCTGCATGTTGTGTCCCCCAACCTTGTAACCAGGAAACACAGGGACAAGGACTGCACTGCAGTCCTGCCTCAATTCTGCCCCTGCGTGCTCTGACAAAGGAGCTGATCAAATAGCTCTTTCCCTGTAGCCCATACAGCCAGCACCAAGGGTGCTGTTTCCCCAAGGTGCTCTAATTAGCATTTCTAAGCATTCGCATTTCACGTGTCCTAGCCATTTTGCAGGGGTGCTGGGACAGTGTCTGACGATGCTCTGTTCTGAGTTGAGAGCAGGCAGTGCCTCTTGGTGTCCTCAGGCACCAAAGTAATAAACGCTAAGAGCTCAGCGCTCACTGTGGAATTACATTTCATTTTGCCAGTTGTGCAGAGCCCAGTTCAACTTAACAAAAGGGTCTAAGAAACGATACAGCAAAGCAGACGCGCATAGCAACCATTAAAGTAGGCTACAAAGATGAGAGCCCCGCAGCCAGAGCAGTGAAGAGGCGCTTTCTCCAGACGGAGCAGGAGAGCGATAATTAGGGGACCAAGGAAAGCGGGGCGCCAGGGCTGGGGACTGCAGCGGGGCAGGAGTGGAAGCCCGGGCGATGGCCTGAAGAGCGCCACCTCTGTTCCTGGCAGCTCTGTTACGGTGCAGTTCCTGTAGTCATAAAGCCAGAGACAGATCTTAGGGAGATGATCTCGGTCCTACCACTTTCTAGCATCTCCACGTGTTTTCCCCAGGTTTTGCTTTTTATTGGAATAAGATGCATGAATAATGAGGGCTGTTTTGCATCTTGTTCCGTGAGAAGAAATTCGGATTTGCCAGTCGCGGGGGCTGGGGGAGCAGGGGTCTCAGCAGTAGGTGGGGGAGCAGAGCAGGCGTCTCCCCACGTGGGCCCGCAGACCTCAGCCGCTTAGGCGCCAAACCCTGGCCGGTTCTGCCGCCTCGGTGGGAACGTAGTTCAGGACTCAGGGCGGCGTTTGGCAACTTCGGCGGCAGCACGGGAGAGGGAAGGTGCGGGTGGGTGTCAGCTTTCCATTTGCTGCTTCTCTCTACGACCCCTCCCTCCCGCCATCACTCCAGCTCCCCACCCCCATCTCCGGAACGGGGAGCCGCGGAGTGGGGCGCACCATTCTGGGCTTGCTTGGGGATCGGGGACCGGCGCGGTTCTGGAACCAGCCCTGCAGCATCCCCAGCTCCGGGGAGCGCTCGTCTGGGGCCCGGCGCGGCGGGGGTTAAGGTGGGCGCAGCGGCCCGCGCCCGCACCCTAGGAAGAGCGCGCACTCCGCGCCGCCCACCGCGCGTTCCAGTAGGCACGCGAGAAGCGGCGGTCAGGGCTGCAGCCGCTGCTGCCATGACAACCCCGGCGGCCAGGGCCCGCGCGCGCAGGGGCTGCTCCCGGGAGGAAGGCGGCGCGGAGGCCGGGGGCGGCCGCTGAGCGGAGCGCTGCGGCGCCCGCGCGCGCCCGCGTCCCAGCCGCGTCCCGGAGGAGGCGGGGGCGCCGCAGCGCCCGGTGCGCCCAGAGCCTGCGCCCGGCGGCGCCCAGCGGGCCGGAGGACGCGGCGGCGGCGGGACCCGCGCGGAACTTTTCATCGCCTTTGGTTTCCATGTGCGGGACTCGGGGCTGGTTTATAAACACATCGTACATGTGTGTGATCTAATAAAACATTTTGTCTTCTCCTTGAAGCGGCGCTTTTTATGACAGCTCTTTGATGTCAGAGCCGCTTGCCGCCTTCTCTGGGTTATAAACTTTTGATGCCAGACCTGTGCAGAACGTGCCCAAGTGCATCTTAAAGTAGCGTCTAGGAGCGGCAGAGCGCGCCCTGTGACCTTCATCCCAGCACCTTCTTCCTCCTCTGCCTCCCTCTCCCTGGGGGAGCGTCCAGGAAGCCTTCCCGGACGCAGGAGGGGGCACCTTGTTCCGCCGGGCCGGAACGCCGAGGCAGGACCGGGGAAGAACACTGGGCTCCGAGAGCTGGAACGCGGCTCTCCCGGCTCCCGCCGCGCCGCGCGCTCTTCGCGTCCTCCGCGCGCCGCTTCCTGAGCCCGGCCGTGCGCGGGTGGGAGCAGCACCTGCGCGGCGCCGAGTTCTGGGAAGTTGCGGCCGTCGAGGATGGGGGTCTGTGGGCACCTGTTCCTGCCCTGGAAGTGCCTCGTGGTCGTGTCTCTCAGGCTGCTGTTCCTTGTACCCACAGGAGTGCCCGTGCGGAGCGGAGATGCCACCTTCCCCAAAGCGATGGACAACGTGACGGTCCGGCAGGGGGAGAGCGCCACCCTCAGGTAGGGAGCCGGCCTTCGGCGGGACGCTGAGCCCCTCGGGCGTGGTTTTCTAAGGGCAGGGGTCCGCAGGGCTGAAGGATCCCAGCAGGCTTGCGCGAGGAGCCCCGGCACATGGGCGAGGGCCTTCCGCAGGCCCAAGAGGTGTCTCTCGCGTTTGGTGGTGCTTGCAGGCACCCACTGGCTCCCACAGTTTTGTCCTTTGGTCTGGCTTTTCTGGCCTGTGCTTGTACCAGTGCGCCTTGCAGTCTGGCTTTGGGCTCCCTGTGTGTATGGGGCCCTGACAAGCTTAGGTGTACTCCTGCTTGTCCACCACGATGAGGCCTGGAAGGGGCGGGTCGCCTGGGACCCTGGGTTCTCTCACCCAGGCCCGAGGTCTGTGATGGCGCCGGACCGTGCTCCGCATCGGCAGGCTCGTGCCTTTCACGGGGCCACCTAACCTGTGAGGCTCCAGGGTCAGCAGCGCCAGGCCACAGCCCCCCAGGAGTGTGCTGAAGACGCAGCCTCCGTGCCAACCGCGTCTGGTGCGCCTGGGGCTCCTGCTGCAAATTATGAGAGCCGTTTTCATTTTGCAGGCTGGGGCCGAGGAGAGGGAACGACACGGTTGCTCCCCTGTGAGCAGCACAATAGGGAAGCGTTTTGTTTTACCTTAATGAGTCAGAGTCACTTTGGAGCTGGAGGCGAAGGGTGGAGATAGCTGGAATATGCACCTTCAGGGACCAGGCCTGCTGCAGCAGCAGAGACTTGAATAAAAATGCAGCCACCACTTTCCACCAGCTCAGCAGATATCATCTTTTATCCCTTTAATGAGGCAGTTCTGGTCCTGGGAGACAGATTCAGGGACGCCCTAGCTTAACTATGTTTCACAATGAACACCGGATGAATGTGTTTGCCCTGCCTGTGACTTTGATGGTTATGGTGAAAATAAAACATTGTGACCCAGATTCTGTAGCCCAAATACCTAGCTTCTGCAAGGCAGGAGTGAGGGTGGGGCTTCCTTCCTGCCCCTTCCTGGTGGGTTCTCTCCTCCCAGAAGGAGTGGAAGCCCTTGGGGGTACCCGTGTTCACTTCCTGAACCCTGTGGTTAAGTTTGAGTTCTTGCTGCCTTAGGTGGTTCTCAGTGGAGTCTCGGTCTGAGCTGGAGAACAGCTCCCCGATTTCTCGGTGCTGGTGCTGGGAGGCTGGAGGAGCAAGCAGAAAAGAGAACAGAGATGCCGCTTGCACATTGTGTAGGGGCCTGTCTGTCCTCCTGGCCCTGTGGGCATCCCCTAGCCAACCCTAGACAAGAGTGCACTCTCCTTACCTCACTGTTTCCAGGAGGGTTGAAAGCCTGCCCTGGAGAAGCGACTCGCAGGACACGCGTTTTTCGCATATGTGTCTCTTCAAAGGTAGGAGAAGCCCACGGCTGTGACACCTGCCAACCACAGAACTAGGAGCAAGTACTAGAGGTGTCAGGGGAGTGCACATGGCCACGGAGCCCTCTGCCTTCTCCTCCTTCCCTGTGGACAGCAGGTGCAGCCCTGGGTAGAATCAGCGCAGAACTTTCCAAAACGTTCTGTCCCCTGCCTGCCCCTCACAGTGCTCCCAGCAACTCCAGCTTTCTGCTTCCGGGCTGCACTAAGCCGACTCTGCCAGCAGAGGGCCGGCTCTGCTCTAGCATTTTTTTATTAGCTGCTGGCCTGTTTTCATGATCTTCAATTTTAATGTTTAGCAGCTGGGCTTGGTAATGGGAATGGAAATAAAAAGGAAAAGCTGAACAGTTGCTTTCTGTGCTTTGAGGGAAACAAACGGCAGCTTACGTGACCAAGCGTGACTGTTGACCTCCGCTACCTGGCTGCACAGGGTGGTTTTTCTAAGCGAGCACATGCCTTGCATTGACTTTGCCTCTCTTCTCCACTTATTGTTAAACAACTGGACTACTGCAGAAATTTAGTGCCTGATTTTGCACGTAAATAATTTTCTACTGTAATGGGTTCTCTTTTATTACTTTCCTCCCTCGGCTCTAGCAGATGCCTGCGACTCGCACGCTTTTCTTTATTACCCAGGCTCTGCCTCTCTTGCCTTCAACACTTAATGCTTATTGTTCTCTGAGTTTTTGAAGGCTTTTACTTCACTGCTATCACAGTGTTTCTTGAAAGAACGGAAACATCTATTGCAAATTTCTGTGGGTCTCAGTCTCTGTTTTCCACACATCTTTCCTTTTTTGGGGTTGCTCTTGTGTTCTTGTCTTAATAATAAAAAAAAAAAAGCAAAAAACAAAAAACTTATTTAACTTATTTGCCAGTACTTTTCACTTACTGGAAACCCATGCCTTTAACCTTGTGGAAATTTATGTTTGATGTTTCATTTGGTCTTGCATTTTGGTTTTAAAAATCAGAATTTTAAAAAGTTTAGGACTTTTTCCTTTGCTGAGAAAATGACTCAGGGCCTCATTTGCATCAAGCAAGCGCTTCGCTGCTGAGTTGCACAGCTGGCCTTAGAATTCCTAAGTACAAGGCTAGGGAGACAGCTCAGTGGTCTGAGGGTCTGTCTGACAAGTCCAAGGAGCCAGGTTCGATCTCTGGTACCACATGCTGTGCTGGCCACTGAAACTGGATGGAATGCCAGCGCTGGGGAGGCTGAGACAGGAGAATCACTCTGAATCTGATCTGCATGGTACGACTCTGTACCAAATAAATAAATACATGATTATAAAGATTTAAAAAAAAATAACAAAAAGGAATTCCTAAGTATAGTCACTCTTGATTTCTTTATTAGTGCTCACTGGGAAGTCATTGGCTGGGGACGCAGTTTTCAGTCCATCAGATGTGCAGAATGCGTAAATCCTCACACGGTGCTGATGCCTCGGAAGGCTTCTGCACATGTGCGCGCCTGGATAAAATTATCTCTCGTCTATTTCTAAATCTTGAATAAAGTCAGCAGGGAGGGAAGACCTGGTAGGCAAAGCAGAGAGACTGAGAAACCTGGGTCCACCTTCAGATTTTCCACAGCTTAAAGAAGGATGGTTCCCTTCCTATAGGACATCAGTTCTGTTGTGACAGGCCTCTGATTGCACCAGGGGACATTAGGAAGTGACATTCCAGCGACAGCACTCGAGTTTGACACGTTGGTGAAAACCCATTTTATCTAAGTGAGGTGGTATTATCTCCCTCATAACTACTTGATAGGCCTACTTGAAAAGTAAAAAAAAATAATTATTTGAATATTGAGTTATTTTGCCTTTTTGGAAGAGAGATGATATGGAAAATGAAGGTGCTATTCACTAGGGTTGAATTAGAGCTTCTATGAATCTGATTTGAATTCATTATTACAGATGGGCCCTCTTGGCCAGAGCCATTGCATTACAATTATCTGCTGTTCGGTTAAGAATGTTCTCTGCCTTTCCATTCGACTAGGTATAACAAGTGTCCACAAGTCCGGTGTCTGAATCAGTGTGCACGAGGACACGGGCGCCCATGACTGTGGACAGGGCCTGCTGGCCTCTGTGAAACCGTCTGCACTGCACAGACGCCCCGGCTGTACCCTCTCCGTCAGCCTCTGCCAGCCCTACATTTGCTTAAGCTTCTCCATGGGGCCCTATGGCGCATGCGCACGGACATTTCAAGGGTTACCACAGGGTAGCTGTTAGGCTGCTGCTGTAGCTGCTTCCCTCAGTGGGAAAGTTTCCCAACCCCCTCCCGGGTTGTTGTTGTTGCTGTTGCTGTTGTTGGTTGTTTTCCAACAGCAGTAGCATCAGTTTGACCTGCTGCTGATCTGGGATTACGCTTCATGACTCTTTTTCTAAGCTGCCTTCACATTTAGACTGGCACTGTGGGAGTGCCGAGCTAATCCATTCAGAATCCAGTACCGGTGAGGCTTGACCAGTACCAAGGAACGATGGACACAGTGGGATTTCGCCCAAAACAGTGGGGCCGTGCATTGCCCAGGAGTGGTGTTCTGTCGTCCGTCCAGGGGCCTCTCTGCATTTGTGCTCTCTACCAGCACATGTTCTTTTTGCATCACTTAGGAGGTGCAGCGCACCCCTTAGGTTATGCGAAGCATGCACAGGATTTTCGTGTCTCAGTGTTTAAGGCGCCAAAGCTGCATGAGGACCGTTGCAGTGTGAAAGTAAGGCTCTGGGGCGGGGACAAGGGACCCTGGGAGGCAGGCGAGCAGGTGCAGGGCCAGAACGGGTTGCCAGCGGGAGCACCTAGGATGGTCTTTAACGTTCTGCTTGGCCTTGGTCGGTGGCAGAGGGCAGGCTTAGTTTTAACGTTCCGAGTTTAGTCCCCAGGACCAAAACAAACATGGGAACGGCAAAACTAAGAAGTGAACACCAGGCTGGCCGGCTGTGGAGGGCGGCATCTCTGGCGCTGGGCTCGGGGGGGCATTCCCAGTGTTCCTCCCAGTGTGTCTAACGTGGAGCTCACTTAGGAAGCGCTGCTCTGGGTGCTCTCTGCCCCAGAGCATCCAGCGAGGCTGATCCCACTCTCCGCCCTCCCTTGACCTCGCTCTGTGATGGCGACTGGTGGTTGTCAACTGGATGGGCTGCAGAGGCACCCACAAGCTGAGGAGAACACGTGGGTGAGTGTTTGCGGCAGGTCTCGAGGTGTGGCCCGGGAAACGTAGCCCGTGGTGCCTCCTCCGTGGGCTCTTTCTTGTGGGTCTGATTCCTCTGCGTGCAGCCAGCAGCCTTCCCGGGCCTGCCTTGCCCTCCTGCCACGGTGTTCTTTCTGGCGTAGAGCAGGGGCAGTGGACTGAAGCCCCCCACTCTCCCTGCGTTCCAACGACACCAGCTCCTCCACGTGCGCATGCGCCTCGGGCCACGCTAGTGCTGCGCAGTGCTCCAAGCCTGGATCGTGGCTCTGACCCTGACTCTCCCTCTGGTGAGCTACGCGAGTCTGAGCATTGGGGTCATTATGTGCCGCAGCAGTGGTCTGCTCCCTCAGGGAGACACGCCAGGCCCTCGCATGCAGTCACAGGACCGTAAGACCCAGGAGCGCTCAGGTCACGTGCATAGGCTGGCAGATCGTCTCCGTGGGCACAAACCGCGCGCAGCCTTTTGTACTCTTTCAGTCATCCAACTCCCTTTTCTTTCTTTTAAGTCCTGGGAGTTGAAGCTCCGCCCTTTGTACCAAGCTACAAGCCCCGCCCACCACTTCTCTGTAATTGGAGGCTGGGTCTTGCTAGATGGTTAAACTCCAAGCAGAACTTGACTTTGGGATTCTGTCGTCACAGGCCCCCAGCATGTAGAGACTACAGGCACAGGCTACCATAAGGGGCTCCATAGCTACTTTTTTGAAATAATACCTAGCATAATACAAGTACTGTGTAAACAGTTGTTATACTGGATAAGAAATAACGACAAACTCAGATTCTGTAGAAATACAGTCTGCATCCCGTCAGAACCAATGTTGTTTGGTATTTTCAGCCTGCATTTGGGTAAATCCATGGATGCAGAACCTTCAGATCTGGGTGTGCCAGGTGTTACTCCACCAGTGGACCTCCTCGATAGTACCTGAAGATGGCTGTCATTTTTACAATTTCACCTCCTTCTTCCTCTCCCTCTCTGCCCACACCTTCACACACAGCTTTAGCATGTGCTCAGCTTGTTTCAGTCCCTCTAGCTTCTGTGGTTCACAACTGCGCTCATCTGAATTCCAGGGACACCTGCCACAGACTTCTGTTCCCACAGGCGCCAGCTCTGGACTGCCATTCCTTCCTGTGTAGATTGTGAGATCCTGTGCGTGTTGAGTACTGGCTGCTGAGGACTGCAGAGTAGCTCGTGGTTGGATGCTTTAATCCATCTTAATGAGACTCAGCCTCTCCTGATGCGTTGCTGCCTCTGGAGCACTGAGCTGTTTCGATCTAAACAGCCTCACTTCACGTGAAGCACAGTTGTCTGCGTGATTGGTGAGAGCCCACTTCTGGGTGCGTTTGGGTGGTCACTGAGGCAGGACCGCTGGGCCTATACCCAGTCCCTGGCCTGTCTTTCTGGTGTCCTTGCTTCCCGGCCATCACAACATGGAGCCTTCACTGCACCCCACCTTCTGTGAGGATGTCACTGCTTGGAGTCACCCAGCCGCGAGGCAGGCCCCTGGAACTGTGAACCAAGCCAGCTTCTCCTCCTCCTCTAAGTTGTGGGCAGCAGACAGTTTGGGTGATGGGAAAGCTGGTTAATAGATTTTCTTTAAAGTCTGATGCTGCACCATTGGATACTTCTGGATTCCACTCAGGTCACTTTTCAGGGGGGATAGTTGGATCCACTGGTGATTACAGTCTGGTCTGAAACTATATCCGAGACACAGGTATCTCTGGGTGCTAGACAAGGAGCAGGTGACAGGGTTAGGAGGGTTCTTCTTGGCAGCCGGAGGCAGCATTCAGAAGGGAGGTGGCCAGGTCTCTAGGGAGGTTTGCCTACTCATGAATGGCCGTGACTGCTTTCGGTGATGCTGTCTGGGGAGTTCGTGCAGCAGAGTGGGGTCAGCACTGCGGCACCCGCAGGCCAGGAGGAGCAGAGCTGGCCTGCGGCTGTGACACTCTCTAATGTTCCCAGTTGGTGGTGGCGTTGGGTTTCTCTTCTTTAATTCATATAGCACATGCCCACACTCCAAAGAAGGGTGGTTAAAGACATTTTAGAATATTCAGGATGGAGGCCTTGTGCTTTCCTGAACAATTCTGGAAAACACGAAGCTCCTCTCTAAGCCCTTGGCTAATTACTTGGCCTCTTTTAGTCAATGTGGCCCCGGGGTTCAGCTTAGCTCTTCCCATTCTGCTTTCTTCCAGCTTCTAATAAAGGACTTTGCCCTTGGCCTTGTCCCTAGGCTTGCTGGGGCTGCAGGGAGGGAGCTAGGCTCAGGCGTGCGGACAGCTCTGGTAGTGAGATGCAGCTGAGAGGGAGAGTCAAGGAGGTCTTATTTGACCTTCCCAGGGGAGAACTTTTAAAATTACTTATTATTAACAGGAAGCCGTTCTCGCAGTCACAAGATGAGAAGAGGGAATTAGTCCAAGACAGCTGTAGAAATTTGCATTGCCTATTAAGTAAGGAACCAAGTGCTGGCCTTTCTTCATTTATTTTTCTAATACCGACAAGACAAGACGGCGCCAGATTATTTCAGACTTGTTTGTTTATTGTTTGCCCCGCAGGAAGATGATTAGGCTGATGCTGGATTGTGTGAAACTGGAGTACTTTATGTGGCTGCGGAGGGAGAGACTGGGTTCTTTTCAGCTCCATCTATGGTCAGTCCCCTCCCAGATTCCCATGAAGCCTTCTTGGTGCTGGTCATACCCTGCTATACTTTTCTTAAAGTAGCAAAATCCAGGCTGTGTTGCCAGGTCTACTCAGTGCTTGCCTGCCCAGACCTTTCCATTGTCTTCTTGGTAGAGAAAAGCAGGCCTTGCGACTTGCCGTAGTCTCCCTGAGGGATAATATCATACATCTTTTAATAAAATTTGCAAAGGCTCTGGGAGAGAGAGAGCAAGCTTTGGGAACAAACAAAAACTCCTATTACCCGTGACTTACTGGGTCCCTGATGCCACATCAATTACCTATCATTTCATGTAATTTTCTGGATATTGCAGTCCCAATTAACTGCCTAGGAAATCCATGTTTAGGAAAATTAAGCCACTTGCCTTTGGTCACATGGCTTTTATGTGACAGCGTTCAACTCTGCTTTTAGAGGTTGTTTCTTCTGCTGCTCAGTTTTATAGCACCCGTTCTCTCCCCATATCTGTAGGCCGGAGAAGGCTTCTCTGTGCCTCAAGCAGAAAAGGCCTGGAATTGCCCTTTTGTGTTTCCTATCCATATGCTGGATGGAAGGGGGATAGGTCTGTGTTTACCGGGAGGGCCTTGGCTACCCCTGCTCCACCTATAGGTTCTCCTTTCCTTAACCTTCCCACCTGAGCTCACGTATGTGTGCAATGACCTCTGAAGCTGGCAGAAACGTGTGCTGCAAACCGCATGGAGTGACAATCCCCGCACGGCCCTGCACAGGGCGCAGTGGGCTTTGGGTCGGTCCCAGAGGCTGTGCCCCTCCTGTGTGACGACCCCCCCCCCCCCCAGCATTCCAGCACCGCAGGGAACTTTGTATGAAGGTGGAATAGGCAAGCTGTTTGTGGACAGGAACCTGCCTGTGGGTTAGGGGAGGAAACAGGGGGTCCCCGAAATACAGAGGAAGGAGAGTAATCACTTTAAATCCTGAAATATGTTGTTTCCTAATCTTCCTCCCCATCTTTAGATCCACATTTGATTTAAACTGCTAAGACCGAGAATAACTGGTGGCCCTCTGCTTTGCCTTGCTAGGCAAAGTCACGTGACCCATTTTAGTCCCCTTTTTTCCTGGAAATGATACATTTCATTTAAGCATAAGAAACTCTACAGGTCTTGACCTGGCTTCCTATGAAAACACTGATCAATACAGTTTGTAAAAATTGGTTTGGAGTATTAAACATTTTCTGTGAGTCTGAAGATTTATGGTATTTCGATTAACCAAGTTGCCATTGCGTATTGGGAACAAAGAATTTTATGAGTGGTTGTTAAGTTTCTGGCGAGTCCACAGAAAATTATTTAACTCACAGCTACCCAAATTGTCGTCTGCTAGTGAGGAAGAATAATACACAGTAATGTTGCAGGAGTAATTACGCAAAAGAGGCAAAAAAGGAATATGATTATTTTGTGTTTATCGTGTATGCCAAGACTGGAGAAAAGTAGTTGTAATTAGCGAGAGATAATGTGGAGTCATTTCCCTAAAGATACTTCACAGTTCTTTCCCAAGTTTTGGGAGTTTGTAGCGCTGTTTACTCAGCCAAATTTAATTTTAAAATTCATAGCTTCCATTGTACTTGATTCATGTAAACACGTGTCACAATCAATTTGCCCGACGATTGGAGGAACTTTGATAAATAATAATCAAAAAGAGAAGATAAAGAGAATGACAGAGAAATGGAAAGATACTGGAGAGGACAGAAATTTTTCCACAGAAAGAGTGAACTTGTGGAGAAGGAGGGCAAAGAAGAGTACCCCAAGTCCGAGGGACCTCTTGCCTGACACCCTGGGGTTGCTTTGATCCCACCCTTCCCAGCCTCCTGACGAGGGACCTTCCGGCACTCACTGTGTGCTGCTGGAAGGCTAGACCAAGTCCTGCAGCTGGCTGCCCTGCACATCTGGAGGAAGCAGCGAATACCCAGACGTACGGCCCACTGGTGCCCTTCCCGAGCTCGCCTGCCCAGCGGCGCTGTCCTGGCACGGGCCTCTGTGCTTGCTCTTCGGTTATTTGGAACATCCTGGTTGGAAAAAAGAAGGGGCCAGCAGCCACGAACATGGGACCTGAATCAGTCAGGTGTTTTATGAGCACGGCGGCGCTCACACAGAGCCTCTAGCCGCGAGGCGCCCGTAGGAGCAGGAGTTATGGGATTCTAATTTGTTCTCTTCTGTGTTTTTTATGCCATCTCTAAAGACAGTCATTTTCCCTGGATCATTTCCACTGCTCTGCCGTGCCCCCTTCAATGCACTAACATTCTTCGTTTATCTCTGTGTCCCTGGTGTCCGGTACAATGGTGCTGGTGCATAGTAGGTGCTGTAGGTTTTTAAAAAGGCTGAGCATGTGTCCTTTAGTGGTGTGGCCATTTCTCCCCCTTGCACAGAGACGCAAGTGCACACAAGCACTCAAAGGCAATGACGTCTCTGCAGTTTCTAATGGAGACCTCAGTGCCCATTTTGAAGTAATTGGGAAGTCACTGAAATTACAGCCAGAGATTCTGGCATTTGAATTCTGGTTGAATGGTTCTCTCCCTAGATAGTTGGTATTTAACTTGTCCCATCTCTTTCTGCTTGCTATAATTACAGTATTTGTGAATTTTTCAAGACTCCCTAAGCCACTGGCATGACAGTCTCAGAGCGGCTGAGAGGGGGGGAAGCCCACGCCCTTCCTTGTCACCTAGGTTCCGGCTCAGAATGGCCTGGCTGAAGAGCGCCTGCTCACCTTGGGGACCGAAAGGCTGACATTAGCAATCCCAGGAGGTGCCAGAGGGCATCCGGGATGCAGGGACTCATGGGCTTAAATGCAGCTGTCTCGAACAAGTGCCACCACGAAGGTGCCTCTGTGCTGACCCCAGGTCTGTCTTGGCAGCACGCATTCTGCCTGTGGGACGCATGTGGCTGTGTACGGCTCCACACCTGACCAGTCCATGGGCGCTTAGTGAAATGTAAGATGAAGGGTGACCTCCAGCGAGAGGCTAAGAACGGCAGCTCTGCAGTCAAAAGGCCCAGTCCCAAACCCACCTCAGCCGCTGAAGTCACCGCTCTCTGTGACTGCCATTGCTACAAGTGACTCCATTTCTCTAAGCCTCGCTTTCTTGATTAAGAAACCAGGAACTGTGTTTCCACTTCGCTGGGTTATTGAGAGGGAAAAAATGGCCTTGAGTCTGTAAAGAGCCTAACGTCTCGTACTGCAGCAGGCATGCCTGCATGCACACTCACGATGCAAAACACTTCAACTGTCAGATGCAGCCCAGCGTCAGCATGCGTGGGAGATCCCCCGGTTTGTGCATGCTCAGCTCCCTCATCCGCACACCTACGCACGTCTTCCTGGCTACTTTAAATCACCTCTCATTTACTTGTAATATCCAACAGCATGGAGGTACGACCTCACTAACTGCTACACTGCATTGTTTAGGAAATAATAGCCCCGAACAGTAGGTACTCGTTCTGTGCAACTCCAATTCAAGTTTTTGATTTTGCAGATGTTTTCCATCCATCACTGTTCGAATTTCAACACACAGCACCCTAGAATATAGAGAACTGAGTGTAAGCTGTTCACTGTTTAAACAAGCAGCGTGCATTCAGTGCCCACGGTGTGCCCAGCACTGTGGTACACAACAAGGACATTTCTAGAGTTGAGTCAACTCTTGGCTATTTAAATACTCACTTGTACGTTTCAGTACACAATGAGTGTAGTGGCAGAGTACAGAGCTCACAGATAAGGCCTAGGGAGGAGAGGACAGAAAGGGGGAGAAGGCAGCCAGGAATAGATTTGCTGTAAACCCCGTGTCTATTGTCCCCATCGGTAGAGCTGAACAGGCCTGGGTACCTAGAAAAGCACCGCTCACAAGGTACAGGGTATGCGTGTCACCCTCCAGCAGTGCCTCCTCTCCTACTGGGACAACACGTAGGCAACACAAAGTGAATCATTTCACAGGCTTCATGGGCCTGGCGTGTGCCGTGGCGCCTTCTACCCTAAGCCTGGATCACAGGCTGCATGTGCCGTGTCGCCTGTCGGGGCATTTTCAGGGCACGCGTGGGTCGCTGTGTGAACTTTTGCAAAGAACACCGCTGGGAACCTGGGTTTACAGACTTTAAAAGTACTTTAAAATTTTATTTTAAAGGAAAAAAACACCAAATTTCAAAACAAGATAATAGCGTAACAGTGGATAATACATGATGTACTGCTATCTTTAAATTAGTTACCTGAAATACAAGGTCTAGGCACTTGGTTGTCCAAACAATATTAACACAAACCTTGCTTTTCAATGAACTAAGAGAAATTAGTAGTATAACTACCCTATCACATATATCTATATCTGTATCTCTCTCTATGGATATATATACAATATAACACATATACATACAATACGACATATATACAATATAATGTACACATACAATGTAACATGTACATACAATATAATATATGTAAGTGCATATATATATATATATATATATATATATATATATATATATATATATTTGCTTTTACCTTTTTTCTTTTCTCCTTTTTCCCATGCAGATTTCTCTTTCCTTTTGAACAGTTTCTTCCCATTTCATAATATCTATTGTACCTTCTGAATTTTGTTTATTCCTTACACTAGTGAGATAACGTGATATTTATACATGCGAGTCTTGTTTATTTCACCTATGAGGATGGTCTCAAGTTGCATCCGTTTACCTGTAGAAGTCTCCAGTTTGTCCTCCTTTGAGGCTGAGTAGTACTCCATTGTAGAATTAATCTGTTCTTCAGTGGATGGGCACTTGGGTTATTTCCAAGGTTTATCTTTCACAAATCGTGCTGCTGTAAACAGGAGAGCACACACATCACTATGGCGTGGTGCTTTGAATTCTTCTGGGATGATGCCCAGAAGGGAGTTGCCACACCGACTGAGGAGTCTCCACACTGATTTCCACAGTGGTTGCACCAGTCTACATTCCCACCAACAGTGGAGAAGCGTTCATTTTTCCCTGAGGCCTTTCTGGCATTTGTTAGTTCATTTCCTAACATGATGACCATTTTTTTTCTGGAGTAAAATCGAATCTCAGTGGTGTTTAACTTGCCTTTCTCAAATGACCAGTGATACTGAACATTTTTTCATAGATCTATTTGCCGTTTGCATTTTTTCGCTTGAGAAATGTGTCTTCATTTCAGATGCCCGTTTTTGGTGAGGTCTTTAAATCTGGAAGTTTCGATGTTTTTCCTTTTCAAGCTCTTTCCATGTGCTTGATCCCTCATCCGGGGCCAGCTGAGAAACAGTTTCTCCCACGCTGTGGTTGGTCCTCTGGCTGTGCAAAGGCTTTTTGATAAGATGAGATCCCAGTTGCTGAGACTTTGCGACAGCTCTGTCCCATCAGAGCTTTCGTGATAAAGTCTTGGTCTACGCCAGTGTCTTCAGGAGCTTTGCTTGATGTTTTCTAGCGGGCTTAATGTTTCTGCTTTAATACTTAGATCCTGCTTCATAAGTGTCAAAGATTAAAATGTAACATGGAGCTCAGACCTTCTCCCATGCACTAAATTGACTTTGGAATGTGGACAGAGACTTTAAGGAGTCTTTACTTTCACTTCTTTTGTTGTAGGCCACAGAGTAGAATTTCTGGACCATGTATTAATTTTCTATTAATTACCTCAAGAACAACCAAACTGTCCTCCATAGTGGCCAGTGAGCCTTTTGTCCCCATCACCAGTCAGAATTCCAGTCCTCAGTGCCCTAGCCAGTGACATCATGATGCTTACCCACATGAGTCTGATTGTGTCACTTACTGATGCTATTTTCTGCTTTTATTTATTAATTTTTACAATGGCAGGTCTAATATAGGCATGGATTGATTTCTCGTTGAGTTCTGGTTTGCAGTTCCCTGATAGTGAGTCATACTGATAGGTTTATTGACCTCTTGTGTATCTCTTCTTTAGAGAAAATTTACTCAGTTGATTTCACTCATCCTATTCTTTAAGTTGGGTTTGTTTCTATGTTGTTGAGCTGGAATTTTAATGTGTCGTGGATAGGAAGCATTCTATCAGATATAAGATGTGTAGATATTTCCTGTTCTGTTTTGTTTTGTTTTTTGATGCATAAAAGCTTTCAGGTTTGGTGTCTTTTTTCTTCTTCTTCTATCGCTTGTACTTTTATTGCTTGCCATAGTGAAAAAATCACTGTCAAATCCAGCGTCAGACAGCTGCATTCCAATGTTTTCTCTCTCTTTCTTTCAGCCCTTCTAAGGTCTGAGCTGCTTGTGTTCACATTTACCCATGGCCTGGGAAACGTGCAACTGCCTCCTTTTGGCTATGAGTAACTGGTTTCTACAGCACCGTTTGTTTCAAAGCCTGTGCTGTGCTCGCGGGCCGTTCCTGCTACCCTGCCGACACCACCTCGAGCACACAGGCCAGGCTTTGCTGCTGGCTTTCTGTTCTGTTCATTGGTCTGCGTAACTGTCTAGTGCTGTATCACTGATCATTTTTATTTTTTTATTTTGAGACAGACTATCACCAAATTGTCCAGATGCTCTAGAACTTGTGATCATCTTGCCTTACTGTCTAGGTTAGTTGAGATTACAGCATTTCTTCCCCTTTTTGGTGAAATTTTTGTAGACTGTATGCATAAAATTATGTCTTCTGTGAAGAGCTAATTTCCTTCCTCCTTTCTGACACAGATGCTTTGTTGGTTTTTCCCCACCCAGGTGCTCCCTCTAGAGCATCTAACCTATGCTCAAAAGTGGAAGAGGCAGGTATCCTTACCTTTGGGAGGATCTTAGAGGAAAACTTCAAAATCACTTGCCACTGAGTTTACTGTTAACTGTGGAATTTTCACATAATTTATTAGGTTGAAGCGGCTTTCTCTAATCTTGTCTGTTTAGTTTTTGACTTTTTACCATGGAAACATGTTAAATTTTTAATTCTTTTTCTGTGTCAGTGGAGGTGATCATGTGTTTATTTTTTTCCTTCAATCTGTTAATATAGCATGTTTCATTGATTGATTTTCATATCATAATCATCCTTGCATTGCAGGAATAAATCTCACTTTTTCATGGTTTATAATCCTTTTAATGTGCTGTTCAATTCAGCTACCATTTGTGAAGGAGATAGGCAGTGATATTCAAAGGAGGCATGGATCTGCAACTTTCTCATACTGTTTTGTTTGACTATTATTGAGGTAATAGCAGCTCAGTGAATTAGAGAGTGTTCATTGCTGTCCATATTTTTGGAAGAGTTTGAGGAGGTGCGTTGCTAATTCTTCTTGATGTGATAGAAGTCTCCAGCGAATCTATGTCTCTTTTCTGTAGATCGCTTTGATTACTGACTTGATTTCTTTACTAGTAATAGATCTGTTCAGATTTTCTATTTCTTTTAAGCTGAGTCTTGCTGTGTCAAATAATTCTTTCTAGGAATTTTCCTATTTCTTTTACTTTATCCATTGCTTGGAACATCTTTTCACACAGTGCCTCTTATATCCATTTTTGGATCTATCTAATTGGCTATAGTGTCTCTGCTTTCATTTCGGACTGGTTTATCTCTTAGTCAAGTGCGTTTTCTCATTTTTGTTAAGTTTTCAAAGAAAACACATGATCGTGTTGCTTTTCTCTTTTATTTTTCTATTGTCTGTCTTATTTTTTTTTGAATATATATTTCTGCCAGCTGAGTGTTTCATGTGCTGTTCTTTTTCTACTTCCTCAGGGTTTGAAAGTAGATGGTTGATTTCAGCCTTTTTTCTTCTTGGGTGATATTTATGTTCAGAGCTGCACGTTTGCTTCAGCCTTGCTTCGGCGCACCCGTAGCTTTAGCATGCTGCACTGTCGTTTTCATTTTTCTTCAGATATTTAAAACATAGTCCTTGATGTTTTCCTCCTAACCGGTTGTATTATTAATTTCTACACGTTTTGTGGAGTTTTTTTGGATTTCCTTATACTTTGGATATCTGGTTTCATTTTATTTTGACTAGAAAGGATAGATTATAGAAACTCACTCTTTTTTAAGTTCATAAAGACCTGTACTGAGCTGTGATATATCGTCTATCTAGGGTAATTTCTTGTATTAGTTACTCTTCTCTCATTGCTGGGACAAATACCTGGCACACAGGCTCAGGGGAGGAAAGGTTTATTTAGCTCACAGTTACTGGAGGTTTCAAGACACTGCCCCTGCTCTATAGGGTCAGGAGGAGGGGCTGGGGCGCCACCGTGTCCAAGATGATGCACTCTGTCCCTTGAAAGAAGCCACCAGGCTGGGGCTAGGGGGAGGGGTGTGGCTCATGTTGTGAGTTTAACGGTTAGAGCCTCTCTGGCCCCGCCCCACAAGTCCCGCCCTCATCCTCTGGCCCCACTCCTCGAGCCTCGCGTTTGACAGCCCCATGATTTACATGAGGCTTTGGGGAACAATTAGATACAAACCATAACATTTCTTGTATGTCCTTTTGCTCTAGCTGGATCTGTTAGGTCAGATTGGTCACCTAGAGCGATGCGCCTACTCATTATTTTCATGTTCATTAAAAAAACTTCTTAAATAGAAAAACAAATTTATAGATGGTAAAGTATTATGATCAGAAAATGGAAAGATATCAGCTTTTCTCCCCTAATTTGCTACAGTGATCCAACCACGCAATAGCAACCAAGCAACCTGATGTCTGCTGGGTCTATCAGGCCAAATGCTCTGCTGATTTGGAACTCCAGGTTCAGTTGGAGGGGGTGGGGGAGGGGGAGCTTGGATGTGGGAGCCACAGTGAAGCGCAGGCGGAAAGCTATAGCCAGCCCTACACCTGCTCAGCTGGCTTTGCTTCTCCATGTACATATAGATATACGCATCTACCTATATACATGTAACAACCCTGGCCCTTTCACTGCCAAAGTCCTGTTAGACATGTGCCCATCACAGAAGATTCTTTTTTCAAAATGTTTTTGTTACTTTTAATAAAAGATAACAATATGATAATTTCAAAACACATTAGTAGTACATTCACAATAATTGACACATTGCATGTTATTGTCCTCATAGTAGTTATACAGAGCACAGGGTGTAGATGTGATAATTTTTCTAATCGATGTTGGTAAGGGAAGAAAAAAAAGAAAAAATTTTCTTCTCTTTGGGCTAATAGGAAGTAGTTGTTTATGTAGTCCAATGTTCCATAATTGCAGTGGGCTACCGGTGAAAGTGGCAGTGTTGGAGGCAGCTGGTTTAAGCCTCTTCCAGCTCATCATACTAATCTACCTCTGCATTTTATGCCGTATAATTAAGCTTTTCTGCTGGGTGATCAAGGGCAAGTTAAAGCAAGACCTGTATAACAAAACTTTCATCTTTTGTATCTTCCAAGGTCAAATCCTCTCAGGATTAACCTTGGAACCACATCCAGTGCTTTATAGAAGTGTTGTCAGTGTCAGCCATCGGGACAAGTCGCAGCCCTTGGACCACGGCAGGTTCTTACGTGTATGTTCTGAGAAGCAGCTCAGGGTCTGTGGTCATGCTAAGTTACTTCACACTACAAAAAAGCACTTATGATAGAAGCAGAAAGAAGCCTGCAGATAGAAGATCTCCTGTCTCAGTTCTGTGAAACTCAGTCGCCATAAGAAATTCATCCCAAGGTTCTGGGGGGGGTTACTGAAGAACCTCTGAGCAGCTGAAGGTCTTTATTGTTTCAATGTTGGGAAGTTCTCGGGTGACTCTTGCTGTTTGAAGATTTTAAATAGTCATGTCATTTTCCCCATGAGGTAACAATCTTGTACAGATCTTTAGAAGTAGGAGGAGGCTGCACCAGGGAAGGGTGTGTCACTCTGGGAGGGACAGGAGTGACAGGAACCTGCAGAGCCAGTGTCCTTTTCAGCCAAGAAGCTCCCTGGGGGTGCAAGCCCCAGCCACACCTCTGCCCCTTAGAGCAGTGCACCTCTAAGCACCACACCAGCTCTCAGAGGAAATAAACCCACCTGCTGAGAGCGGAGGGGGGAGGTGGCTGTCGTGGTCACTTCCGTTGTCCTCACCCTACTTCCAGGAATGGAAAGCTGCTGGACCTGGTGTGGAACAGCTCAGATCATATCCTCCAGAGGCTGCCCTCCAAGTAGACTGTGGCAAATGGTAAATGGCACCAAGTGGAGAGGACTGGCTGGGCGGCTCTGCGCGTGCAAGGTGCCACCATTGCAGGAGGCAGACCTATGCAGTGTCCAGAGGGGGCGCTGGGCAAGTGGGAGACCTCCAGCATGTGCCCATAAGTGCCAGTGGGCCTGGAGGCCCCCCGGGAGGCACCGCTGGCTCAGCTTCTGAAGTTGTCCAGGCAGAGGACAGTGTGCAGTAGCAGACTGGGCATCATGCATGATTTCTCCGATGTCCAATGCAGAGAAGTGACTGCTAGTGAAGTTGGGGAGACCAGGGTTCCAGGCAGAGACAGGCGAAGACACTTACATGCTCTACAGCGGGCCCAGGTGGAGCTTGCAGGAGAGGAGAGGAAGGGGTCTGCCAGCTCGCTGTGTGGCCGCTCACACCAGGACGTTGCTGCCGAAGATGCAGGCTGGAGAACAGCTTCCCAGCAGACACTGTAGATTAGCATTGGAGAGGTAGGCAGGAGACCCTGAGGCTCAATGGGTGGATGAAAGGGATTGTGACAGCATAGTGACCCCAGCCAGTGTGTCGCTGAGGAGTGGCCACTGAGAATACAGACGGGGATGAGCGTAAAGCAGAGGAGGGGTGGCTGTCCTCAGCAGCAGCAGAACAGCCTGGAGGTTCGTCTAATCCTACTCTTAGGTCTGTAGGTCTTCCTAAATCCTGGCCCACGAAGAACAAAGGAAAAGCCAACGCTATCGCTGCAAGAATTGCAGCACACATTGTAGAACTGACCGGGCCTGAGTGAAAGAATACTACTGGGGGAGCCAGAAATGGACATCTGAGATGAACACACACTTCTCAGAGAAAGAAATTCACCAAGCCTATACATACATGAAGAAGTGCTCCACATCGCTAACCATCCGTGAAATGCAAATCAAAACAACACTTAGATACCATCTCACCCCAGAAAGAATGGCTATCAGAAAGAAATCAACCAGCAACAAATGCTGGAGAGGCTGTGGGGAAAAAGGAACCCTTCTCCACTGCTGGTGGGAATGCAGACTGGTGCAACCATTATGGAAAGCGGTGTGGCGGCTCCTTAAAAAATTTGAACTGGAAATCCCATTCAATCCAGCTACCCCCTACTGGGAATTTTCCCAGAAGAAAGGAAAACATCGTATCATAGAGATATCTGTGCACCTATGTTCATAGCAGCCTAATTTGTAATAGGCAAATCTTGGAAATAACCAAAATGCCCATCATTTGAAGAATGGTTGAAAAAGATGTGGTATTTTTACACAATGGAATACTGCTCAGCTATAAAGAATACTACTAGGGGAGATAGCTCGGTGGTCTAAGCACCTGCTTGACAAACAGAAAGACCTGGGTTCGATCCCTGGTACAACATGTCATGCCTGCTCTGGAACCCCAGGCCTGAAACTGGGCATGGTGGCACACATCTGAAATCCCAGTGCTGGAGAGGCTGAGACAGGAGGATCATTATGAGTCTGAGCTTTGTAACAAGACCCTGTAACCAGTACATAATAATAATAAAAAAAAATTAATTAATTAATGGATTACTAGAAAGATGGTTCACCTGGAAGAAGCAGTGCCTGGGAGGATCTGAACAGTAGGGCCCCTGATTCTGGTGCAGCAGTGAAGGGTCCACAAAAGAACTCTCATGGTTGCTTTCCCTTATTCTGATTTCCAAGGTTGATATTAAGGGACATGAAAAATGCCACAGACTGTAAGAAGAAGGGGGATCAGGGGTGTGGACTTTGGCTGGAATCTCCTCAGGAACAGCCAAGGCAGCTGAGGGGTTGAGGAGCAGAAGCCACTCCAGCCGCACCCCACCTCCCTGATGTTTTTGTTATTTTGTCCATTGTAGAAACTGGATTATTAACTTTTCCTACTATTATAGTTGGAGTTGTCCCTCCCTTTAATTTTTATCAGCATTCACTGTGCACGACTAGCTGCCCCGACAGTTGGTCCATGTGTGTACATAACTTTTATATTTTCCTGGTAAGGTGATACTTCTTTCATGTAATATGCTTTATTCGTATAAGAGTTTTTCACTTCAGGTCTACTTTTGGTGTGCAGTTAGCATACCTGCCTCTTGTCTATTGTTTAAATCGTGTGGGAGCATTTTCTCCATCCTTTCCCTAGCAGCCTATGTCTTGTGGATTTATGTCTTGTGGGTTTCTTATAGGCAGCATGTGGTTGGATCCTATGGAACTGTTTTGTTCAATCACTCTGCCAACAAATAGGCAGCAGCCTGCAGGTGAGCAGTGGGGTGGCCCCCAGCCAGCTCAGGGGCTGCCATGTGGGGCTGCCCTCCTTGCTCCGTCTGTTCTGCTGTAAGGATGGAGGCCAGGCTGCTGCGCCTCCTGCATTTCTCTCACTGCCCTGGGCAAGGGTGAATGAAGATGCCATTACAATTCAGCCCCCTCTTAAGCGATGCCGTCCAGCAGGGTGTTTGCTTGCTTGCTGTCAGTCCTGCCCAGTTCCCACATGCCCTGCGATGGAACTCCAGCCAGCCTCTATTTTTTTTTTTTTCTTATCGAACATTTCTGTGGGTGAGATGCAGATGTGGGTCTTCTGGTTGCACATCTCGCTGACATTTCTCACGTGACCTTAGGACATCAGTTATCAGGTCTTAGGTGGACATTGCTCTTTTATGACAGCTTACACTCACGTTGTCTGCTTAGGAATGGGAGAATGGGAGGAAATGGGGGGATGCTCTCCTGTACAGGGCTCTTCTATACCTGACTTCTTTCTCTCAGCCTAGTGTGTTTGAATTTCACATGTTACCATGTGTGTGTGGTTCATGTTCCCTGGATAGCTCAGTAGCACACCATTGAATAGATGCCCATGTTTAGTTATCCACTTACTGACTGCATTCTGATTGTTTCTTTCCTGGATACCACAAGTAAAGGCACATGGAATTTTTAGTTGTACATCTTTATGAGGAAATCTACTTCTATTTTTTCTTAAGAAATGCCTAAGAGCTCCAGACATGAGGCACATGCCTGAAATCCTAGAGCTCAGGGACCTGAGGCAAGAGCTATGAGTTTGTAAAACCAGTCTGAGCTACGTAGTTGTAGAGATTCACTGGTCGCACTGTGATTGGTTCTACCCAGGGAGAAATGGTGGCAGGAATGAGAAGAGTTAGACAAGACAAAGGCCGGGCTAGGTGGTGGCTGGTCTGCCTGGCTGGCAAGATGAACTCGGCAGTGGAATAAAACTGATGCTTATTTGTACCTTTATAAAGTTAGTAACAAGTGACACAAGGTTGCTCAGCAACTAATAACGGACCTTATCCAGCTACCTCAGGACTGAGGTAGCTGGTTCGCTTTAGGCACTGAGGTCTAGTCCCGTCTGCACACATTTGACCAATTTTCTAGCTTCTGCAGCTCTCAACACATAGTGAGTTCAAGATCAATCTGGGCTACAAAGTGTGACCAAACAAAAAGAGAAAAAATGAAGAAAGGAAGGAAAGAGCAAGGAGGGAGGAAAGAAAGAAAAGGAAAATGTATCTGGGAGCATCACTGTCGAGTTAATATATGTGATAAGCAGACATTAAATTCTTTGCAAAGTTGCCAGAACAATTTCTAAAGTTATTATGCCAATTAATTCACCTACTTATAATTTATGAAAGCTCTACCTGCTCTACAATTTCTTCAATATTTGGGGTTGTCAGTTTTCTTAAATTTTAATCAATTAGTGAATGTTAAGTCATATATCATTATAAAAATAGTGGTGTCATATATTTAGGTCTTTCTTACACTTGACTATCCATAGTTCCAACAGACTGTGGGAGATTAATGTGTTCATTCATTCATTTGTTCCATGACTGTGCGCCAGCTGATGCATGCTGGGAAGTCATACAGGAGCTGGAGTTATAATGGGGATCAAAACAGACCACACTCTTCTGACATTGCAGAGCTACAGAACAAGGTGTAAGGCGGTTTATAAACAGGATGAATGTTAAAGGATGCTATTGGGTTGCACAGGGATGGCTTTTCTGAATAGCGACAGAGCGGAATCAGCAGGTCAACAGCAACAGGTCTGTTTCTTCTTGTGCTCTGCTGTCCAGGAGCTGCCTGTGTAATGAGGGGGAGATTTGAGCAGAAACTTGATGAAAATACAAAGCTGTTATGGTTTATGTCTAGTTGTTCCCCCAAAGCCCCATGCAATCATGGGGCGGGACTTCTAGAGTTTGAGACTTGAGTCATGATCCTCTGGGATTATGTGTTTTAATATGGATGGGATTATGGATCTGAGTTCTTCTGGGATTATGGGCATGGCCCAAGGTGGATAGGCTGAGGCAGAGAGCCTGAGTGCAATATAAAGAGAGACAGAGAGACAGACTCACGCTGTTGCTCTCTGCACCCTGGTTGGTCGGTTGCCTCTGTCGTGATTGTTGCTGTTCTGCCGCCATGAACTGGATGCCCTCTGCCCTGTTCCACTCAGCCTTGGAGCCAGCTGAATATCGACTGAAACCTCCAGTAACTATGAGCTAAATAAACCTTTCCTTCCTTCACTTTGAGTGTCGGGTATTTGTCCAGCAGAGTAAAAAGTAACTAACACAAAAGCTGAGCTGTGTGAATGCTTGGTAAGGTTGTCCAGAAGCAGAGAATGACAAAGGCTGAATGTGCGCTCGACAGCTTCTAGGAGCAGGAAGGAGGCCTCGGAGCAGAGCGAGCAGGGACTGCCATGTCAGGAACGGCGGGCAGGTGAGGGCAGAGGCTTCTGCTCCCTGGTCTGAGAGGCCTGAGGCTTGGGCATTAGTGTTCAATCCTCACAATAAGAAAAACTTCTCAAAGAGCTCAGCATCAGTGGCTTTTTTTTTTTTTTTCCCCCTTTGCGGTACTAGAGATTGAACTCAGGACCTTGTGCTTGCCAGACAGGCCATTATTCTACTGAGCTATCTGCCTGGCCCCAGTGCCTCTTTGTAAATATGCCAGAAAATTGAAGTCACAGGAGAAGCCACATCCATGGGTGCTGGAGACAGGCAGATGCAGAGTGCCGGTTTACCATGAGTAGAAGATATCTGGAAGCCATGCCTAGAGTGAGCTTCTGCCAGGACAGTTCAGAGGAGAGGAAAGGGAGCGAGGTGGAGCAAGGATCGGGATCCGCAGGCGGCAGGCGAGTGAGTCTACTCACGGAATGGTCCCAAAATGTGAAAGGGGGGGAGGTGGAAAAAGGGGGTGAGAGTGGCTGAACGCAATCAGATTCTGTTTTCCACAGGCACAGATGCACCCAGATGCCACACATTAATCTCTAGGAAGAATGACAAAAGTGAAAAAGGCAATTAACTGAGCCGGACTCACCAGAGCCGCGTGCACCCCGCAGGCGCAGTGTGGGGGCGCCCTGCACACATGCAAACCTTATCTCCAGAAGCCACCATGGTCCACGTGTCGCGTGGGGCAGCCGGCAGGTGCAGGGCAGTGGTTTCCACCGCGCCCCGTAGGCTCCCTTTCCTTTTTTTCCTCCGCACATGTTTGCAGTTCTTCCTGATTACACGTAGTCTGGAGCTTCTGTCTCCATCCACAAGCCATCTTAGTGCTTTTCTGTCCCTTGTCCCTCCCATCCCTTCTTGTTCCTCCCAATTCTTGTTCCCTTTCCTATCCAGAAAGCTTTCTGTCCATTGTTCTCTTTACAATTTCTTTTCAATTCCTTCCCTCTGCCCTCCTTCCATCTCAGCTTCCCTTTTCCATCTGAAAAAGATCTCCCCAATTCCTATTCTCTATCCTTAATTTTTGTTCTTGCTTTACATTTGGGGTTGCTCATACTGGGGGTGCCCTGGGTTATTTAGGCTCATGTATCTAACTCATTTCACTTAACCTCACGGTTTCAAGGTATATGTCCTGACCTACCCGTGCCTCAAGTTTACCCTCTCTGCAGCAGAGTAGTATTCCTCTGTGTACAAATACTGCATTTTCTTTATCCTTCTGTTGATGGGTATGTAAGATGCTTTGAGGAGCTCTCACCAGGTACTGTGCTAGAATTAAAATGGATTTATGGTCTAAATATTAAAACAGAAACACTTAATTTGCTGGATGATAAACTGGTAAAACTCTATTTTCTTTAGTAAAACTTGCCCTCAGAGGAAAGCATTTTATCAGAAAGTACCTTACTTTACCCTGCTGAAGGATACAAAACACTCAGCTCCACCACCCTCGGGCAGGAAACGTAGTTTGGAGAGAGACAGCGAAACTCGGATGTGGCAGAGATGCTAGAAACACGAGACTGAGGATTTAAGATAACTGTGGTTAATGTGCTGAGGACCCTTCTGGAAAAGTGGACTGCATCCAAGAACACAGGGATGATGTAAGCAGAGTGCTGGAAATTTTAAGTAAGCATTAAAATATAAAGCTAGAAATGGAGAAAAAAAAGAATTACAGAAATGCAGAATGGCTTTTATGGACTCATTTTTCAACTGGGCATAGCCGAGAAAATCATCGGCCAGCTTGGAGATCTGCTGAACGAAACTTTCCACAGTGGGAAGCATCAAGGAAGACAGGCAGGAAGATCAGCAGAGCCAGGAGCTGTGGGACAGCTTCCAGAGGTGCAACACACATGTAACAGGAACACCAGGAGCGGAAGACAGAAAAGAATGGAGGGAATATTTTTACCAGCAGTGCCCAAGATTAATCGAGCCGCAGGGTCAGAAAACTCTAAGAGGGACACATGAAAAAAAAAAAAAATCCATAGTTGGATATATTGTCTCCAAACCGAAAAAGTTCAATTGGAAAGGGCAGGAAAAGCTTTGGAAGGAAGCCAGGGAGTGAACTCACCTCTCCTGCGGAGGGTGTGGGAACGAGATTTACACTGGGCTTCTCTTCAGAAGCTATGGAAGCAAGGTGAAGGAGAGGTGAAATATTTAAAGCTCTGCAGAAAAGGAGCACCAGCCTAGAGAGAGTCTTCCTTGGCCCAGCAGAGGGTGAGGAGGTTTGTTCTCAGTAGATGTGCCTTGAATGGAATACTGGACGTTCTTCAGAGGCCGCTTTGCCTAACTCGACCCTGCCCTATTCTCAATCCTTCCTGCTCTGTCCGCCCACGTTTACAAGTGCAGCGGACTCTCCCTGAAGTCACATCGCTGGATTATTGTTAGGTTTCCTTTCTCTTATACCCAAGTACACACATACACAGAGACACAGTCCCATGTGCGCCTATTTGTCCACTTTTTTTTTTTTTCTTCAGACCTGGGGATTGAACTCAGGCAAGCACCTATTCTACTGAGCTAGCCCTTCTCATTTTTTAAAAAAATGGATGTCATATGCTAGTTTCTTGAGGAATAAGAATAGAATTTCAGTTTAGCTGTCTCGAGTGCCACCTGCACTGCTCCACAGGATAGGCTCCTAGCGTGCGTGTCTCTGACCCGTGTAAGTGTCACAACTGGACTTGCACACTTTTGTGACCACGCGAAGATGGAAATAGTAAGCAGAAAGAGTTCTGTGATTTGTGTGGCCACTTGGAACTTTCTTCTTTTTCTGAAGCCACTTCCCAACCTCTGTCTACATGCGCTAGGTCTGCTCACCTTTCAGGTCTCTCTCAAATGCTCCTTCTCTGCTAACTTTTCCTGATATTCTCCTGTCTCAAGAGTTTCTGAGCTTCTTTCCTCCCATGTCTGACTGGGCATGACAGTGACTCAGAAGATCTCAGAGCGGGAAGCTTCCTGCACCCACTCCGCAGCTGCAGAACCTAGAGCCCCTCCTAGCACATCTGTGGATAGGATTTTCACGCCTCTGAAGTTTTCTCTGGAAATGCATCCCATTTGTGGTTCCGCAGCATGCTCAGGGGCGCCTGGCCCTGCGTCACACTCCCGCACCTCTCTGCCTTCCTCTAGCATGATGTCTTACCCCCTCCCACAGAATCCATGTGTTCCTCTCCCACTCATGAGACCGTGTCCAGGGCAGGGGCAGGGAGACACCTCACTCACCTCTGAGTAGCTGGTTCTGAGGATGACACACCTTTTGTTGCTTTTCTTACTAAAATTTATCTGATTTCAGGCCAACAGCTTGAGTAGAGAAGCAGGCTGTGCTCCACAGGTCCTGGATTTCAGGGGAGAGGCCAGAACTTTGGCTTCTGAAGGGAAAAGAACCTGGGAGTGGGTGTACTTGGGAATGTCGACGGCCACTCTGCTGTATGCCTGAATCCCCGTGGTCCCAGTGTCCCGTGTTTCCCTTGCTTTCCTGTACATGTGTTTCCTTGTCCGTGAGATGGCCGTCCCATGCTTGGCAGTGTCTTCCCCTGTTCTGTTAGCAGTGCCCAGGAGATGAAAGCTGACTTCACAGTCCAAGTCAGGTATCTGCTCTGGATCCAATCAAGCCATGCTGGGGCAAGCCACTGCATGGCGGACAGGACATGCTTAGGGGCAGGCCACTGCATGGTGGACAGGACATGCTTAGGGGCAAGCCACTGCATAGCAGACAGGACATGCTGAGGGGCAAGCCACTGCACGGCGGACAGGACATGCTGAGGGGCAAGCCACTGCACGGTGGACAGGACATGCTTAGGGGCAAGCCACTGCATGGTGGACAGGACATGCTTAGGGGCAAGCCACTGCATGGCGGACAGGACATGCTTAGGGGCAAGCCACTGCATAGCAGACAGGACATGCTTAGGGGCAAGCCACTGCATGGCGGACAGGACACGCTTAGGGGCAAGCCACTGCGTGGCGGACAGGACACGCTTCGGGGCAAGCCACTGCATGGCGGACAGGACACGCTTCGGGGCAAGTCACTGCATGGTGGATAGGACATGCTGAGGGGCAAGCCACTGCATGGTGGACAGGACACGCTTAGGGGCAAGCCACTGCACGGCGGACGGGACATGCTTAGGGGCAAGCCACTGCATGGCGGACAGGACATGCTGAGGGGCAAGCCACTGCATGGC
>PVKN010004593.1:0-33074 GCA_004027915.1 Capromys pilorides
CTTAGGCAAAATGACCAGAATGTACCTTTTGTAAACATATATAAAACAATTGACTACCTATAAGCATAGAGAGATCTGTGCATCACCACTAATCTTAATTCAAATGTTTCATATTGAGAGTTTAGTGTTCAGTTTAGTAGTCAGAAGTGTAATCCTTAGGACTATTCTGTTGTAGCTTTAGGAGATTTTTTTCCTAAATTTGAGTTTATGTTGAAAAATTATTATTTAGCTTCCTAAAAGATGTGAAAATGTGTGTGGGGTGTGTGTGTGTGTGTGTGTGTGTGTGTGTGTGTGTTAATGATTGTTTTATACATATACTTAGCTCTGGTCTCATGCTGAGGGAAATGTTGAAAAAGAACTGATCTTAGCTTTTCACAGCACATAATGGGCCATTATGCTGCTGCTTACATATGGCATTAGACTAAATGGAATGTTCCCAACTCAGGGAAATGTATCACTGTTTACTGTAATTGCCTGTCTGTGCCACAGAATATCCAGAGCATGGATGGAGGGGGGAAAAGCCAAGTAAACAAAAATTCTTCTGCACTTCTGTCTTTGGAACTGAGGATCTGGGCGGAGATGTCAGGTCAGGAACATTTGGTCATGGGCACGTCTTTTTCACTAGAGGTGAGCTGGCCCTGTAACGTGCTTATCTATTTTCATGTCTAATGGTTCAGCCTCTTCTTTTTTAAATGTCTTCCCTACTTTGCCCACCATGAAGCTTCTTCTTTTTTGTAATGGTGAAGACCAGAAACTCATCTGAGCAACAAAGAATTGTGCCCTATTTTCTCACACATGTTCAGTTTTTCTCTACCCATTCTGTCAGCCTCTGCAACAATTTAAACTAAGGCTGGTTGGGGCTGGGGAGATAGCTCAGTACAATAAGTGCATACCTGGCAAGTGCAGGGGCCTGAGTTCCATCCCTGGTTCCAATAAATAAATAAATAAATAGATAGATAGAGAGGGCCGGCGAGATGGTTCAGTGGTCTGAAGCACCTGCTTAGGAGGGCTCAGGTGACTGCGGGAACTGCAGTTCAATCCCCGGCACCACATGCTGCGCCAGGGCCACCACCGGGGCAGGCTGAGCCAGCCACAAAATGAATAAATAAAGAAACAAATAAACACAACAAGCAAACAAAAAAAAATAGATAGATAGATAGATAGATAGATAGATAGATAGATAGATAAATAAAATAAATAAATAAGCAAGCAAGCAAGCAAACTAAGGCTGGTGAAGACAGAACCTCACTAGACAGAATTCTCTATGGAACAGATCTGGGAGGAGGCAAAGGAGATCAAGTGCAGTCCAAAGTTTTGGTTGGGTCTGAACAGAAAGTAGGCTAGGCATACCTCCTAATAAAGAAGTTCATCTCAGCAGCATTGGCATGATGTATGGTACTTTTTTTCTACTCTAGCTCTTTGTGTGTGTATGGTACTTGGGTCTGGGCCTTCACAATAAACTATACCCCCAGCCCTTTTGTTGTTGTTGTTGTTGTTGTGTTGTTGTTGTTGTTGTTGTTGTTGTTGTTGTTGTTGTTGTTCTTCTTCTTCTTCTTCTTCTTCTTCTTCTTCTTCTTCTTCTTCTTCTTCTTCTTCTTCTTCTTCTTCTTCTTCTTCTTCTTTTGTGGGACCCAGTTTTGAACTCAGGAGCCTACTCTTGCTAGGCAAGTGCTTATTCTACTGAGCTGTCTCCCAGGCCTCTGTACTTCTTATTTTAAGACAGGGTCTCATTAAATCACTAAATCGTGCATCAGCCTCCCAGGTGCTGGGATTACAAGGGTGTATTTCCTATTTACCACACTTGGCTTCCTATTTTAGCTCTTAATAAGCATGAGCATCTTCTTGCCTCTTTTTTTTCTGGATTACAAGCTCTTGAAGACTGGGGATGTCCTCAGAGTTCTTTCCTTTTTTGTCATAAATATCATTAGGACTCTAATGCAAGTATCCTTCCAATGACACTCAATGATGCATAGAGAAATGATATCAATGCTTAAGACTCACAAAAACAGCACATCAGTTTTCAAAAAGAAAATTTTTTAATGATTCAAAATATAAGTATGGTTTCACCTGAAATGTCATGTCCCAAACATGAAATGAAGATTGGTACAAATTAAGTATGCTAATTACAGACACAATGTATTCAAACTCTAGTGGCTCGTACAATATCTCATGCAGATTTCTAATTTCAAGATAAATGTTTAAATACGTGACTGGGTTAGGTTACATTAGATCTTTTATGGTTAAACATTCATAATAATGTGTATTTTAAGTCTTATCTTCTTGTGACTATTTTCATACAAGTTTGTTTTTATTGGACCTGCAGAGGCACATTCCTGCAATTTTATAACCATGTGACATTGTTGTCATTGCTTTTAGTACAGGCATAGCTACATATGTTAGTAAAGAGACTAACAGTATTCTCTTATGAGTCACTAAAATACAATTGCCAAAACCAATTAAACTAGTGCCAAATATGACAAGTCACAAGAAGACTTTTAGCAATTTACAATGTTTTTACTGGGAAAGGGAAATAAAGAAGGAGAGGTAAATTTGCATAACCCAACTTTCTTTCTTTCTTTCTTTCTTTCTTTCTTTCTTTCTTTCTTTCTTTCTTCTTTCTTTTGATAAGCTTTAGAAATCATGATCACCAAGATTCAGTAATGCTGACTCTGACTCTATTACCATTTCTTTTGGTATTGTACAATAATCCAGAGATCATCATTAGCATTTTTGGCATTTGGTTCTTTCCATCTCCACGCTACAAGTTATTCCAGTTCCTCCTGAACTGGAAGTGCTAACGAAAAATGAATGAACAGAGTCTACAGGAAGTGATAACTAGATTTGGAGTTAAATAACCAAGCATTGACCATGTGTTTAACAGGTAATATGATAAGCCAGTAGCAGAAATCTGTACCTATATCAGCCGTGGGATTGAACATTGAGACCACATGAAGGTGAAGGTTAGAGGTATTTTGTTATCCTCACCTCACTGAGCTCAAGAATAGTAGCAAGTTGGTAGGAATTATGGAAAAGAGGACATGTCAGCAAGTGTACATTTTAGGAGAGAACAGTATAAATTTATTTTAATGTGGAACATATAAGAGTAAGTAGGTTACTTATTTACTTTATATATTTCCATTTGTATCTTTGCAGACTTGTTACATTGAGAATTCTTTCTACAAAATTGAGGTAGTAGTATCATTTTTTAACAAAATATTCTACAGTAGAGGAAAAAATGTTCTAGTCATCAAAAGGTATGGTTTGAATGTGTCTCCCAAAAGTCCTGTATTTTAGAACCCTAATCCCCAGTGCAGTGGCACTGTGAGGCAATGGGACTTGTAAGAAATGATGAAGTTATTAGAAGGGATTAGTGTAGTGCTCTTGGGGCCCTTATAAGTCACCAGAAGAGTAGATTCTGGTAGAGAGAAGCTACAGCTAGTGTCCTATTTCACCTTTAGGTGCTTATCTGCCCTCCATGTCATGTCATGTCATGGTCAGCACAAGGTCCTTGCCAGATGTGACTATCTGATCTTGGATTTCCACCTTCCAGGCATGTGAGCCAAATAAACTTTACTTCTTTATGAATTACCCAGTGTCAAGTTATTCTTTATAGTGGTAAAAATGGAGTAAGACATCAGGTAATCAATTATACTATACAAATTTCTAGTCCGAAATATACACATATAGCTAGAGGCCACCATATTGAATACTTTTGTGTGACCAAAAGCTACCCACAAGCAAATATAGAATATTTCCATTATTGAAGATATTTCTACCAAGTAGTAAGTCAGATGTGACGATAATCTTCACACTTGGGAGACTGAGGTAGAAGGATTGTGTGTTAAAGGCCAGCCTAGGCTACATGATGGGAACTTGTCTAAAAAAAAAAAAAAGAACTTTAGTCAACCAAAAAGAGAATTAACAAGGAAGACTCTTTAGAATTGCAGCTATAGGTGCACATAGAAATACTGGTAGAAGCTGGAATCAAAGGCAGAAAGAGTTTCAAAAAACAATAAAGGGATATGAATGTCACATAACAATCAAGGCGATACTTGAAAACACCACTGAATTTACTAGTGAGACGGTAAGTGGCCTTGGAGCAAGTGGCATGATGGGTCAGACATTAGGTCACAGTGAGTTCCAAAGTGAACAGAGTCCTTGAACCAGAGTTGGGGAGTGTCAGACGGCTTTGAAGGAATTTAACTATGTAAATCAATGCGAGAGTAACACTGTTCCTGCATAAACTACATGTCTAATATATAGGTGAGCCTGAGGAGCCCCAACAAAGTACTTTCTGTGAACCTGGAGAGCTTGCCAGACATGAGGGTCCCCAGGTGAGATGACTGGGTAGTAACCCTGAGGTTCACCCCTTGTCCCTCTATGATAGTGCATGCAGATTACACCAGGAGGGTCTAACTCTCTAGATGTTCTCACAGGTATGACTGGTAAGCTGTAATAGTTTTTATTTTCACCTTTGGTAGCAATAAAATGAAAATAATATGTTCCTTTTTGAATTTAAAATAGAAAGACACATTTCACTTGTGGGAAGAGAAAAAGTCACCATGTTTTGCTTGTTTTCTTTGTCTATTAAAAAACCACTATAAATGATTTGTTTAATATTGTCAAAGAAATATGTTTTCTCGGATTACCTTAAACTAAAATGTTTCTGCTTAGTAAAGGAAGCAATTAAAAGAGTGAAGACATAACCCACAGACTGAGAGAAAGCATCTGGAAATAACACATCGAATAAGGGAATACACACAAGGAGACATTCAAAATGAGTGACAAAGACAAACCACTCCATCAATACCAAAATAAATAACAATGGGCCAAAGACTTGATTAGACACTTTTCAACAGAAGACACACAGATGGCCAACCAGTATATTATTTGGATACAAGTTTTCACTGTATAGTTCAGACTCATGGTGATCCTCCTTTCTCAGCCTCCCCAGCACTGATATTACAGGCATGTGCCACCATGCCCAAACAGCATTCAGTATCTGGGATCAAACTCAGGATCTTGCACTTGTCAGACAGGCAACTTTCCTAGCCCAATGCTCAATATTTTTAATCATCAGATAAACACAAATTAAAGCCACAGTGAGGCATCAGGGAGATAGTTTGGCCCAGTACCACATGCCATGTGGACCCCATGCCATGCAGGCTGCTGGAACCAGGCATGGTGATACACGCCTGTAATGCCAGCACTGGGGAGGCTGCAACAGCAGGATCACTATGACTGTGAGCTATGTAGTGAGACCCTGTACCAAATCAATCAATCTTTTTTTAAAAAATAGTGAGATGTCATATTCTACCTGTTATAAAGTCTATTAGAAAGATGGAAGATAAATGTTGGTGAAAATGTGGGGAAAAGGAATATAAACTGGTATAGCCACTTTGGAAAGCAGTATGAAACACCCTCAAAAAATTATAAACAGAACTATCATGTGGCTCTGCAACTCACCAATAATGCATATCCAAGGGAAATGAAACCAGCTCCCTCAAGAGACATTTGCCTTCTCGTGTATATTGCACCATCATTCAAAGTAGCCATAGTATTGACTCATTGCACACTGACTAGCAGATAGATGAAGAAAATGATCTGTACGGAATATTGTTCAGCCAGAGAAAGAAGGAAATCTTAATATTGCAGCACCATGGATAGACTTGGAGGATACTATATTGAGCGAAACAAGCCAGGTACTGAAAGACAATACTGCACAATCTCACACGTGGAATTTATTAGTCAATTCAGACCAACTCGGAATAGGAAGTGGCACTGTGCTTGCCAGGAGCTCAAAAGAGGGTGAAATGGGGAGATGTTGGTCAAAGGCAAAAGTTTCCATTGTGTAAGATGAATAATCTCTGGCACCCTGGTATACAGCAGGACGACAACACTCAACAGTAGTGCATTGTATACTTGTAATTTTCTAAGATGTATCTTTTCACTCATCATATATACACAAAAAGAAATAAATGGTAATGACATGAGATGAAGGGTATCTTATTTAATTTGTTTGTGGTAATCATTTGACAATACATACATCTCAATGCATCAAGTTGTACAACTCAAATATTAAATTAAAAAAAAAAAAAGACTCAGCAAGGTAGCTCAGCAGACTAAGTGCTTGTTTAGACAAGTTCAGGGACCAGGGTTTGATTCTCAGCACTGCATGGTGTGCTATCCCCGCCTCCAGGTGCACTGAGTCAGCAACCAAGTCCAAGAATGATGGCACATGCCTGTAATCCCAGCACTGGGGAGGCTGAAAACAGGAGGATCACTGCAAGTCTGAACTGTGTAGTGAGACCCTGTATCAAATACGTAAATAAAGTAAAATAGAATCAGGCTAAATAAAAGACCATATTTAAAATTTTTATATTACATTTTTCTTCTTCCTGAAAAGCCTAGGGTTTAAAACATTTCAAAAGAACTAGAAGACAAAAAAAAGAGAAGTAGGCAGAGAAGAAGAGATAGAGATTCACTTGTATGTACTGCATTTGATTTTATGCAAAAAAAAAACTGGAAAGCAGAGAGGCCCATGAGGACCTGCGTGGGTAAAGACAGGGCTAGATACCACCACCTGAGCCAAGTGGCTCCAAATGTGTCTTTCCATGAGCCAGGGGACTGTTCAGACAGCCAGGAACAAAACTGATCTTTCTCATCAGATGAGGATGCGTAAAATGCTGACCTGAATTGGACTCTCTCCTTTATTCTGTGGTGGGACAGAAGCCTTTGAAAATGCATTTCCAGCTGAACGGAGGCTCATTATACAGTGACCTTGAATAGGGACCTTTTGTTCAGCAGCAGAGGCAAAGTGGACACACTGGCCAGAGCCTAAATGCCCACCTATCTCCCCTCCAAAGTCTTTTGAGCCCTTCTGGCTCCAGCTCACTCGTGGCAGCAGTTCAAGCTTGGCAGAGCTCTATTCCCTGAATGAAGCTCTGGCTCTGGAATCTCGTCTCAGACATACCACGATGCATTTATTTCATGCATGCTGAAAACCCAGAGCTGACTTCAGTTGGTTCCGTGCCTATTTTCAACCCCTTTTGGTTCTGTATTTGAAACAATTCTCCAAGAATAACATGTACGATATTCTGCTCGTGAGCACTGATCTAAAACTCCAGGCCCTTGTAAGGAGGATTCCCCAGTGCCACTAACACCGCAAAGATCTTAAATCTGCCTTCAGTTTGTTAGAGCAAGCTATACTCTTCAAAAGGCTTCAGCCATTCTTTGCCAAAAGCAAAGGAAACATCAATAAATAAAACTATTCAAAGGGGAGGCTTGAAGGCTGAGGTGGAGTTCTTTTCAATGTGATTCTGCAAGCCAGTTCAGAGCCACTAACCTTTCTGTGGGTCTTACACTTTCACTTGAAGCATCCTCAGTCTCAAAACTGAGATGCTCTAGATGTCTTGCAGAAATGATGCTCCAGCTGTGACTTCTAGGTGCTAGCAACGAGCTAAGCAGGTGAAACTTCCCCTTCTCACCAACCTCTAATTATACAGTCTTCAGAATCATGAAATCTAATTCACAACTGTTCACTGATAAGCTATCACTTCAAAATGCAACAATTGGATTCCAACCTCATCTTACATAATTTTAGAGCAGTATTATTTATAACCAAAGGAAAAAATATTTCATATGAAAACTGAGAACATAAGCTAATATTTATTGATCATCCTTATGTACCAGGAATGACACTAACTTTTCCTAAAGTATCTTATTTTACTCTTGTAACATTGCATGGATTGGATACCATATAACCTTAGTTTATATATTGGATACCATATATAACCTTAGTTTATGCTTAGCTCGTTGCTAGCACCTAGAAAACGATAATATTGGGGTATATTAAACCAATAGGCTTGAGACTGTGGCACTGGGAACTAAGCCTGATGGACTAAGAGCAGAGAGACACTTCTGTGGCATGGAAAGAGAACTCATGACCCTCAGGGAATGAAACAATGTAGAAAGTTTCTGTTTCGATAAGAAAGAACCAATCAAGATGTAGGAATGGAATCATCTTTGTCTGGGAAGAGGTCTTGGTCTTTTTGACAGTCTTAACAAGAAAGTAAACCATGTCGGTTTTTACAAACAGCCATTGGATGGCAGAATTCCAGGGAGAAAGCAGCTTCAGGATAAAGAAATGAAAGAAAGAACCTATTTCTTGGTGGATACAGTTTTCTGGAGTGAGGTCCATCACTGGCTTTTTGATGTGTATGGTAATAAAATTTCACTTGGCATCATGCAGTCTGAATTGAACGTCTGTATTGCTACATGAAATCCTGAAGTCCTGGGCAAGTGATAGTTCTCAGGGCCTGCAGGTTACATGCCTTAGCCAAGAGCCAAGGAGAGGCAAGGGAATGGTCAGGAGGCTCCAGGCCTCAGGGAGAGGTAAGATGAGGCCAAGTTAGGGAGAACTACGTGCCTCAACCAAGCTGAGAGCTACCCATATGTCACCCTGCAAATGCCAGTTACAGCCGCTTGGAAAACTCAGGCCAGATGTCCAACAATACAGAGGAAAAACTCTCAGTCTGCACTGAGCTGAGGCTGCTGTCTTGACCACAAGGTCATGACCACTCCTTTTGCCATTACCACAGGCCCAGGTACTCTCTTGGGAAGAGTAAGGTGAGGAGGAAGAAACAGACCAAATTACCTATCTACTCCTGAGATAAGATTGGTCAATCTGACTCCATGAGGCCATGCCTCAGTACCTGTGGGAGATGGATTCCAGGAACCCTACTGATACAAAACGTGAAGGTGCTCAAGCAAGTCCCTAATATAAAATAACACAGTGCCTGCATGCAACCTTGACACATCTTTTATACTTTAAATCATCCCTGGATCACTTAAAATGTGAGGTCATCCAAGTCTCTAAATAAGATGAGTAAGAGTTATGCTGCATTATAGCTGTGAGGGAATAATAACAAGGAAAGACACTGCACACATTCAGTACAGATGCAGTTTCTTTCTCTGAGTATTTTTGATCTGTTGTTGACTGATGGCAGAATCTAGGGACACATTAGGTGCTGTGCTTCCCAATCATCTTCCTCTTCTCTTTTCAATGCAACTTGTCCAGCTATGTAGCAAAGTAAGAGCTTGAAAGGAAGATTAGATCCTTTCAGAAAATGAAGGGCCTAAATCTTTTTCTTATTGTTGTTCATCTGAAATAGTGTATATACATGTAAACCTCATAATAGAGGGCCTAAGGAAATCACAAGGGTATAGCAGGATTTGTAATCAACCATGTTGCTGTAATCCTTGATGGTCATCCCTGCTTTATTCTGTAGAGGTTGACAAATCTTGTGCCTATGTGCTGTCTCTTTTCTCTAGTGGGACCCATGGCAGGAATCACTGACTGGCCATTACACTTCGTCCTTTTGACCCTTCATGGAGCCTTAGAAGCCTCCTCAACTTGGGCTCAAGGAGACCATCTCCAGTTGATCGGAGTTTGAAGATAAATGGAAACTCCTTGCAAACACCAACTTCATGAGCATGAGGCATCAGGCCCATTACTCCCATGCCTTATTGGAAAGTAGGACTTCTGTAGCAGAGGCTGTGCGAAGTCCTCTGAAGGACACCAGACTGCTCTGACTCAGGGAGGCAAACACATGCCACTCAGAGCTGTGGGTCAAGTAACCTGGGTTTTCAAACTGACTGTTTTCTTTCTTTCTTTTTTTTTAAACTGACTCTTTTCATTCCAGCAACAAGTGGTCCTTTTCATTCCTCCTTCCTCTGACTTTGTTCCCAGCAATTGTAAAACACACCGGCTTTCTCTCAGGGATTTTCAACTGGTTCTAGAACCATAAGCAACACCTTCAAGACACCTTGCAATAGCAAGAAACTTAGCCTTGCTGGTGTGGGCTTTCTTTTACTGTGAGTGTGGCTGAACATTGACAGGCATTTGTTGGAGGTTTTTTGCTGTTGTTTATTTGTTTGTTTTGGGAGGGTTGCAGTATCAGGAATTGAACTCAGGACCTTGCACTTGCCAGGCAAGTGCTTATTCTACTGAGCTATCTCCCCAGCCCCTCATTTGTTGGGATAAATGAAAGCATTAGGACAAAAAACACAATCTTTCACTTCCTTTCAGCTGACTCATTGGAAATTCAGTCATTCCCACCCAAGTACACCAATTCTTACTTTAATATTAAAAAGCCAACTTTGGCAAAATCCAGTTCTCATCTTAGAGGTCATAAGATGGTGATGGCTGTCACCATAGCCCTGCCTCAGACTAGTCTCTGACTCACCACCTTCTGAATCTCTTCTAGGATTATGGGGAAGACCAGGTGGATGGTGTCAATGAATGATAGCATTTTTGCATCTGGCTATTGCTACTTAAGGCCAGCAGGGCAGGGCTGGGGAGATAAGCCTCTGCCTGACAAGCACAAAAACCTAGATTCGATCCCTAGTACCACATGCTGCACCCGTGCCATGCCTGTAATCCCAGGGCTGGAAAGGCTGAGACAGGAGGTTCACTATGAGTGTAGGCTGTGAAGTGAGACCCCGTACCAAATAAATAAATACATAAAAGATAAAAAGAGAGAGAGAGAGAGAGAGAGAGAGAGAGAGAGAGAGAGAGAGAGAGAGAGAGAGAGAGACCAGCAGGACAGTGTGGAAAGCTACTTTGCCTGAGTAAGCAGTTATGGAGGACTAGAAACCCACTGCATGTGGGTACATTGTGGACATCCCATAGCTGGTTTCCTCTTCTCTGTCTCTTGGTCTTATCATATCTGATGATATCTGAGTATTTTGGCTACTGAAATCGTCAGGGTCCTGAGCTTGTCAAATTTAAACTTCTTCATAAAATCTCTTGGTCTTTCCTTAACTCTGAAAGCTACACACCATTCTAGTATAAGCCCCTAGACAGTTTTCCAGCCAAACCAGCATGTCCTGGGAGGAAACAGAGTCAAGGACATGGGTTTACAGTCAGGCAGACTCCAGTCTGATCATTCCTAGATGAGTGTTCTTCTTTTAAAACTTATTTATTTGATATAGGGTCTTGCTATTTAGTTCAGACTCATAATGATCCTCCTGTCTCAGCTTCCCCAGCACTGAGATTATAGGCATGCATCACTATATACCTGGTTTCAGTGGCTGGTATGGTGTACCCAGGATTCCAAGGCTGGCATGGCGTGCAGTACTGAGAATCAAATCTGGGTCCTTACACTTGCCAGGCAAGTGCTTAGACTGCCGAGCTATTTCCCCAGGCCTAGCTGTGCGTTCTTGAACAGCTTTCTCTATCTCTTGAGCCTCAATGTGGTCAAAGAAAAAAATTATAACAGTGAAAAGATCTTAATTGTCTTCATTTTCAATTCTAGAACCAGATCACCCTTCATCCCATAAAATAAAATATGAGAAAAGGGCTAAAGAAAGCAGAAACAAAGAGCAAAGAGCATATTCATCATTTCAAAATTATTTTCTTTGTAAAATGGAAATGGGGTATCAGAAAAATAGGAAGTTGACTAACATCAGATTAGTTCAGGTTACCCTTTTATATATTAAGGTGGAGAGAACTTCACTATCATGCCAGGTGACACTGGACAATGTGGCGGTACGCTCTAATACTGATCTCTGAAGGCTAAACATTTTAGTTTCTACTTGATGAAGTGGAGCTCTAGCATGAGTGACTCCATTTTTAGTCTGATTTGTTAGGAACTGAGTCCCAGAACCCTATTTCAAAACAATGCCTTCTTGTAATTTTTAGCTAATAGTGTCTACACCTGTGAGAAACAGAGTAGTTGCCATTCATGATGGCACATGCCTGTAACTCCAGAACTTTTGGAAACTAAGGCAGGAGGATTACAAGTGCAAGCCCCACCTGGGTAATTTAACAAGACCTTGTCTCAAAATTTTGAAGATGAGGACCCCGGGGAGATAACTCAGTAGAATAAGTACTTAGCTGGCAAGCACAAGGTCTTGAGTTTGATCCCTGGTACCAAAAAAAAAAATAAAATAAAATTGAAATATGCATTGAAGATATAGCTCAGTATGGAGGCCCTGGGTTCAATCCCCAGTACCAAAACAAGGCAAAACACTACTCAAATTTCCGACTTGGGGAAAAAAAAAAACAAAACTAGAAGTTCTGGAGGTCTGGGGACATAGCTCAGTGGCATAAGTGCCTGCCTGGCAAGTGTAAGGTATGATGGGTAATATTGATTATCAACCTGATTGGCTTAATAGACAAGAAATCAGTGAAGCACACTTCTGGGTATGTTTGTATGGTTCATGCAGGTGTTACCTTGCTCTCCCTGGCCTCTAACTCTCTGGATTTTTTCCTGCTTCTGCTTCCTGGTTGCCATGAGATACACAGCTTTCCCTCCCCCTTGCTCTTCTACCATGGCATTTTTTCATCATGGATTCAGCTCACCATGAACTAAAGCCTCCGAAACTGTGAGACAGAGTAAGCCCTTCTTTGAAGATGCCTATGGCAGATATTTTGTCTCAGCAATGAAAAGCTGGCCGATATATGCACTGCAGTTCTTGGCTTCCTCCTTTCTGAATTCTGGGCCCATATACACTAGTTAGGAAACTTTCCAGAAGGAAAGCCCCACATCATTTCCTGGTCCTGCCTTTCCAGGTGTGAATAAAGGGATTGCTGCGGTGGCTGATGGTTTTCTGGAAACCAGGAGATGGAGCCTCATCTTCTAGAGCCTGCTAAGTGTAGAGCTGGCATGCTTAGGTCCTGAGGTCGCTGCCAAATGGGCACGCTGTCGGTGCCCATGCTGTTCACTGACAGACACTGGAGGTGGGGGCCCCTGTGTTCTAGCCTGGCCTGTCATGCAGCCACTGGGGAAGCCTCCAACAGGGTGCCCTATGGAGTCTGCTGTGGGGTTTTCACACAGACCTTGTGGTTAGAAACCGAGGAAGGAGCAGAACCGTTGACCTCCAGTTAACAAGGAGAGGCTTGCTGGTGTTACGGCCTCCCTTCACAGCTTCCAGCCCTGCTCCTCCACTCCCTCTGACAGGGACGCTTCCCCCAGATACTGCCCTCCTTAAAAGGCAGTTCTGGTTCCCACCAGCTGTATGTTCCAGCTTCCAGCCCCTTCACTGGGGCAGAACAAGTAAGGCAAACAAGGCAAAAGCAAATTTTACATACATGAGAGGTATGACTAAAGAGTACAAAAGATGCTCTAAGAAAAAGACACATTGTCATTAATCCCCTCCAGATGGTCACAGATGCTAGGTATACAGAGCTGGAAAGGAAGGGGCAGGGGAACTGGTCAGCCCTTCATCTTCTAGGTGATAAAGCTAAGCATAGCTGTTGAGCTAGTGGGAGTGACTGTTGTTCAGCTTCCCTCACTGTAACAAATAACAGACAAGTAAGAAGTTATACTTTGGCTCATAGCTCTAGAGGTTCCAGCATCAAATGGCCCTGTTGCTCTGGACCTATGGCTGGGAGACGCACCATGGGAGGAACAAGTAGTAGAGCAAATATACTTCATCGCTGGGAAGTAAAAAAGAGAAAGAGAAAGAGATGAGGCCCCATGTCTTCTCTGAGGATGCACTGCCAATAACCCAAAGACCCAGTACGAGGCCCAGCTTCTCCAGGGTTCCATTTACCTCCCAACACGGCCAATCTGGAACCCACACCTCTAACACAGAGACCTCTGGGGAAGCATTTGTGATCCAAACTAAAACAGTAAGGGAGGGGGCCTGGGACCCAACTCTCCAGCTTCTCATTCCTGTTCCCTGTGCATCAGCATCTCCCAAAGTGTGTTCCATACAATACACACTTTCAGGAAGGGATTACAGTAGGAGTTCTGAAGAAAGGAACTCTGTGGCTCAGATGCTCAAACTAGAGTGCAAAGCCCTCCTCCCTTGGCCTACATTATACCCCAAGAATAAGGATTAGCTTTAACAATGAGCAAGAGCCCAAGAGGTAAACAGCTGCACAGGGTCAAGGCTCAAGGCAGGCATCTCCTACCCACCCCTCTGTCTCACTGCCTACCCTTCAGGGTCACAGGACAGCAGCCACTGCTCCAGCCACCATAGTTCTCTCACATCACCTCCCTCAAAGGAGGAAAGCAAAGACAGGTTAAAACAAAAGCACACTCCCACACACATTCCTTTCTCCATCCTTGTAAGTCTCCTTGAGCAGAAGCAGTGATTCCCAAGCTCACTCTAGATTCCTCACAGAAGCGTGAGGATCCCTTAGTTGCAGTTGGTTCCATTCTCTGCTGAGCACAACTATGCTTTGATGACAAGACAGGAAAATAAGTACTAGTGCTCTCCAGGGCTGCAGGGTAATGATAATTTACAACAACTTATTGCATGTTATACAAAGAATAAAAGAGAAGGGCTCAGGGCTGGAGTGATAGCTCAAGGGCGCAAGTTCCTGCCTGGCAAGTGCAAGGTCTTGAGTTTGATCCCTGATTTCACAAAGAGAGAGAGAGAGAGAGAGAGAGAGAGAGAGAGAGAGAGAAAGAGAGAGAGAGAGAGGCTCAAAGGATCTCAAAGAAATGATCAATGGTTAATGAAGTGGAAATGCTAATTATTCTCATTTGGTCATTATATGTTACCACACTATATCCATAACTATTTATATTACATTTTTTAATGGAGAAACATATTTTGAAACTACTGACTGGGTCCATCCTAAATGATTTCTTCACTTCTGGAACTTCTAAGACCTTAGACGGCTGCAAGTTTATCTCAAGAGGTACTATTGATAGCATGCTCTCAAACTGGCCTGGCCACCACTGTCACCAAAGGTCTCATGAAACTTGGATTCCATGGGAGGCGCATTGAGAAACACTGCCTACTGCATTCTCTCAGTATTTCCCTTCTTGCTTTGTGTGACATCACTTTTAGACTAGACAGAAACCTCCCCTTTAGCCTCGAGTAAATATAATTTTCATAAGTTTCTGTCTTCTTGATGTTATTGTAAGTCATTCCCTATCAAGTCAAATCTGGATTCAGAATGACAATTTTTCTGCCTCTGCCAAAAGCCTCACATTTAAACACTTATCCTTAAATACTTTCAGTCTCCTCAAAATCCATCGAAGTTGAAAAAAAAAGGGCAAGATGAAGTCCTCAAACTTAAATTCCATCAGCTATTTTAAAATGTTTTAACAATTCCATCCACCCTCAAACACCATACTCACCCTTAGAATATGTTCCATGTGTTTTTGTATTTTCCCTCTAGCTAATTAAGATATTTAGGGTTTCATTCTTCCAGGAGCTTGAATGTGATATTTACTCAAAAATAGGTTCTGTAAGTTCTGTAGCTCAGACTCCGAGGGCAGCTTTGGCTTGTATAGCTTTCCATCTTCTGCATAATTCATGAACCAATATGACTACATTTTCCTTTGCTTGCCCAGGAAATGCCGTGAGCCTGCATTATTTTGATTATATACTATGCTAGGAGATGGGAATTCTTGCCACAGATCACCTTGATTTTTCACATTAGAACACTAAGTTTTGGGAGGCCATCCCCAGTCCTGTCTGACCCAGGCCTACACACCTGAAACTCACTCCTACAGAGGAGAGTTGCTGGGGTAGATTGGGGTGAAGCCTTTCTCTTCAGGAAGTGAATTTGGGCTCACCAGCTCCCTTCATGAAGCTATAACTACATGACTGCTAAAGATTGCTCCTTATTTTAGAGAACTTCTTTTTTTTTTTTTTTTTTTTTTTTTTTTTTTTTTTTTTTTTTTTTTTTTTTTTTTTTTTTAATTTTTATTTATTTATTTATTTGTTTGCTTGTTGTGTTTGTTTGTTTCTTTTATTTATTCATTTTGTGGCTGGCTCAGCCTGCCCTGGTGGTGGCGCTGGCGCAGCATGTGGTGCCGGGGATCGAACTGCAGTCCCCGCAGTTGCCTGAGCCCTCCTAAACAGGCGCTTTAGACCACTGAACCATCTCGCCGGCCCCAGAGAACTTCTTTTTAAGTCAAGAGTTGATATTAATTGAAAAAGTATAATCTAGCTCTCACTGGGAGACTTGGCTGTGTTTGTTGGAACAGAGTAAATCACAGGTTTCCCCTATAAGTTAAAATCAGCTTAAAGTTTAGTGTGCATGATGGTACATGCCTAGGGATCTCAGCGCTGGGAGGCTGAGGCTGGGGGATCCTGCATTTGAGGCCAGCCTGAGCTACATAGCAAATTCAAAGCCAACCTGAGGTATATGAGCTATGGTCAAAATAAAATAAAAATAAGCTTAAAATTTGCATTAAGGGTTTTCTTCAAAGAAGTAAGCTTTCCTGGAGGGGTAAATGTCTGGTGTTTACAAAGCAGGAGAGCACTTCTTCTGTTTATTAACAACAACAACAACAACAAAATGTACATCCAACATATTTTGAACATCTACACAGGAGGCACTGTTATAAACCACATATTTTTTCCAAGTTCTTTCAATCAGCTTGAAAAGTGAGGGTTACTGCTTCAGTGTAATAAGTCAAGAACCAGCATTCTAAGATATTCATTAGCAAGGTTATGTCACGAAGCTAGAGGATGAATGCATAGTGGGAAACACACGGTGAAGTTATAGGCAGCAGAGCCTGGGCCTAGATTCACATAGGCCAGCCTGGTTATAGCCATCGCCTTTTTCTCCAGGGCAGGTGGCCTTGCTGAAGACATAGAACATGGGCAACTTGGCTCTAATATTTCTGGAACCAGGCTGGAAATCCAAAGCTTCAAGGAAGCCCCTTAGGAACATGGCGCCCATCTGTCCAGAAGCAGTTGCTGCTGCTTGCTCCCACAGGGATGAGAAGCTTGCCTGGGAGATCACCACAGCTTTTAAACTTCAGTGAGCCTCTAGAGGAGAGGCGCCATTCCACCAAACACATCGCTGAACCATTACTCTTCTTACTTGTACTGTTCTGCCCGTATAGTGAAAATGGAGTCTGAAACATCAGTTTAACTTGGAAAATCCCTTTCAATTGGACCCATAAGGTGCCCATTGTCTTGATTTCTACGGGAACCTCAGTCTGTGCCACAAAATCTCTTTTACAGAAACAAAACACAAAGGGACACAAATGCAGCTTGTGGTGGTGAAATAAAAGAGACTGTCTCTCTCATATGACCATACTTAGGCTCCACTGCTTCTAAGACTTTTCAAGAGAGTTTCTTTCTTTTTTTTTTCCCCCTGTCTCCCAAATGACCTTCTTTGTTTAGGATCCTGGTTTGCCCTCCTGCCTTTTCTACAGTGTCATTTACTGCTCTGCCAGAAATAACTGAACTCGAAGAAACGAAAGGACAATGAGACTCGTTACCCGAGGCAAGAAGCCACCTGCATGCATTTAGAGAGGCTCCTTCTCACGTGTCCTGCCAGTTGGCACCAAGTGCATTAGGAGGGAGGCCACCCAGGCTCTTATGAAGATCAAGGGAGGGGTGAGCCCCCCTGCACCCCACACTGATGAGTTCTGAAGAGGCCAGGGAGAGGCACCTGAATTATTATTACTGCTGCTATTGTTACTGCTATTCACTGAATTCTTTCTACGACAAAAAAATAGCAGGACAATTGGTCCATATTGATTCACACTAAGTGTAGGAGTTATAATGTATTTCTAAGGGCCTAAAGAGGTTACTAGTGTCACTTAGGCCAGAGTGACAGGGCAGAGGTATTAGAGAGTTTTTCAAGTTATCATTCAAGACTTTTAATCTGTGGAAAGTTAAAGCAACATAATAGTTAAAATGAGCGGGGCTGGGCACAAGTGCCTGCCTGGCAAGTACAAGGTCGTGAGTTTGAACCCTGGTCCCACAAAAAATAAAATAAAATAAAAAAATGAGCATGAGCTTGGCGTGGTGGTGCACATCTGTAATCCCAGCACTTGGGAGGCTGAGGCAGGAGGATCAGTGTGAATTCGAGACTAGCCTGGGCTACAAAATTGAGCTCAAGGCCTGCCTGAATTGCACAGTGAGACCCTGTCTTAAAAGGAAAAAAAAAAAAAAAAATTAGCATAAAGGGCCCCGGAGATAGTGAGTGGTTTAAGCGCTGGCCCGGTAAGCCCAAGGACTAGGTGCTATCCCTGGCATCACATGCTGCGCCGGCCCTGCCTCTGAGATGCAGAGCAAGACCTTGTACCAAAATGAGCATGAACAATTCAAAATGCTTCATTCCACCAGGAAATCCCAGGTAAGAAGATTGCTAACCCTTTTGGTTTTGCCACCAAACAGTTCACTTTGTTCTTTTCTTCCCCTCTTCGTTTCATTTCTTCTCCATTGCTGGCTTAATTTTACAGAAATGAAAGTTAGGGAAAACAAGGCACAAAATGCTACCCAAAGGCCACACACTAAAGATATTCATAGCTGATGCTTTCAAAGGCAAAAATAAGAGAAAAGGTGGCACAGAGATCTCAGCACACTGAAAGGGTCATGCAAGGCAGCGGCAGGTGACCCAAAGTCACAGCTGAGAGTACGAAGACAGAGAGCAGTGACTGTTTATATGGGATAAATGAACGAGCTGTTTATGCAAGAAACTGGGTTGCACAGAAAGACAGACACAGGGAGACAGAGGCTGCATAGTTCACTCACTTCAGGTTTTGCCAAGCACAAAACACACCTGCAAAGTCAAATCAGGAAGAACTGCTGGCCCGAGTAGGGACAGGTGGTTCTCACAGAGCCCCAGCAGCACCGATCACTGCAGATAAGGATGTGGCCTCGCACCCACTGTCTGGACCCTGGTGAAGGTACTTAGTTACTGAATTACCAAAAGGATTCCTACCACACAGGGTCCACCACAGTGCTAGTCCAAAGATGGCAGATCAGGGAGGCCTCATCGCAGCTCTCATTTGGACAGTAAATCTGTTCTCAAGTGACTGGCTCCTAGGATGGGCAATCGAGGACCATCATGGTGTCTGACTCACATCAAATATGTGTTGAATGAATGGATAAGTGGGTGACCACAACCTCACGAAGTCATCCCTTAGGTTGGTTGTTCTGGACACTAGGTGCATCTTAGAAAATGCACTGCCTTCCCTTATCATTTAGTAAGTCATAATATTGCTGCTATCTTTTCTTTCTTGGGGAAAAAATGTTGAGCATTGAACTTAGGATCTGCCATATGCTAGACGAATAATGCTTTCCCAGTGAGCTGCATCCCCATCCAAAATGCTATTTTCTAAGTGGCACAAAACAAGGAAGAAAGGATCAGAAGAAAAGAAAAGCTATTGAACAAAACAGCACTCCATTTCCCAGACTAGGGGAGGGAGGCAAGAGTCTTCCCAGAGAGTCAGTCCTCCACGCTGTGAGGACCAGCAGTCATATTCATGATCAAATATCTTCATGGGGATCTACAAGCCCAGGGCACCAGGAGCCATGCATCAATACCCAGGTAAACTGGCTGGCCAGATAGCTCAGCGGATTAAAGCTCCTGTTTAGGCAGACACAGACTGAGGCCAGGGAATCAGTCCCCATCCTGCCATGTCAGCCCCGCACCCGTGTACTGAGACAGTGATTGAGACTGGACATGGTGGTACACGCCTGTAATCCCACCACTTGGATGCTGGAAACAAGTCCAATCTGTACAGTGAGATCCTGTAGACCCTGTACAAAATACAATTTTTTAAAAAGACCCAAGTATAGACTGAGATGAAAGCCAAAAGTCATTGAGGCAAAAATATGGAAAGGAGTGTGGGTGTTAAGGAGACATAAGGGAGACTGTGAAGAATTGAGGTATTTCAGGTAAAATTTTGGGACTTGAGAAGAGAGATGGACAAAGCCAAGTTCTAAGGAAAGACACGCTGTGAATACTTTTAAAACACGTTTTAAAAATTGAGTTTTTTTCCCCGCAATTCTGTTCCATTCCAACCTTTTGTTATAAAAGTTTTCAAAAAAAAAAGTTTTCCCATATAAGGAGGAATTTGAAAATTATACATGAGCTATCACTTAGATTCTGTAATAATCGTTTTGCTGTATTGGTTTTACCATATATTTACTTATTTTTTCCATTCATCAATCTATTCTATTTTTTAATATTTTCTCATAAAAATATATCCTTCTTGCTAAAGCTCATGTTTTTGTGTTATTTGTATCAAGGTGAATGTGGCTAATTATCCTACAATTTTTAATCTTCTCTTATCCCATAGTGACAGAATTTTTAAATTTGTGAATAGAAATTTAGTGTAAGACTATATACAGCAAGGCTGGGGAGAGAGCTCAGTGGTCTAAGCACCTGTTTAGCAAATGCAAGGAGCTGGGTGTGATCCCTGGTATTATATGCCATGTACGCCACCAAAACCGGGTGTGGTAGCACATGCCTGTGATCCCAGCACTGGGAAGGCTGAGACAGGAGGATTACTATGAGTTCAAGCTGCAAAGTGAGACCCTGTATCACATAATTAATTAATTAATTAATTTTTGAAAAAAGACTACATGCGGGCATAGTGGCACATACCTATAATCCTACTACTTTGGGAGACTGTGAGCCGAGGATCACAACTTTGAGCCTAGCTGGGTGATTTAGTGACTTAGGGAAACCCTGTCTCAAAACAAAAAAATCAGAAAGGGCCATGGATGCATGTCAGTGCAAACTCCCTCAATTTAATCCATAGTAAAGCAAAACAAACAAGCAAACACAGCATTTCCCAGGCTCCTTTGCAGGCAGGTAGATCTCTACAGCTAAGTTCAGATTAATAAAGTATAAAAGGAAATATCAGACGACAATTTCCAGGACTCACTTCTAACACATGCACACTTTGCCTTCTGTAGCGTCCCGCATCCCCCTCCATTCTGCTGCCTAGAACACAGGCCTCACCGTCCTGGACCAAGAGATGAATAGGGGGAAAAGAAATAATTTGCTCATACATATTTCATATAAACATTCGAGATACTGGAAAATGAAAAGTTCTCATAAAGGAGACTTTGAATGCCCACTTATTTATATAGGATCATCAAAAAAAGAGCAGTCCGGCTAGCCGTGAAGCCAAGCGGTGAGTGCTTGTCTAACCCTTGAGGGGTCCTGGTTCCATTCTCAGCATCCTGGAAAGAAAAGAACAGTTAATTTTTAGAGGAGTGAAAGGACAAAGGAAAAGGACTTTGAGACTCTTGGGTGGCAGCTTGGGTGGTGGTGAGGAGAAGAAAGACTAGTAAAGCTGTTAATTTAGATTTCTCCTCCAACCTCCAGGCTAATAAGAGCCCACAGCTATACTGGGTGGTTCCCCTTTGTTCTCCTGGGGTGGGGGTGGCACAAGGTACCTTTTGTCTTTATAAATCTCATTGTTGCTTTCAGACAAATAGAGGGAGTGTGGAGAGGAGAGCTCGCTGACATCTGCTCTTAATTGCAGTTAGCTCTGCAGTCCTTCATCTTTGAGGGCGGAAGAGCCCAGTCTCCTACAGACTTATGGAAGATACTCAGGAAATGCTGGTCAACAGAAAGCCTGATCAGCACAAAGCCCCACCAGTACATGCAAATTAGCTAATGGCAATTTTCTCCTTCAAATTATTATTATTTTTTTTAAATTTTATTTATTTATTTATTTGTTTGCTTGTTGTGTTTGTTTGTTTCTTTATTTATTCATTTTGTGGCTGGCTCAGCCTGCCCTGGTGGCGGCGCTGGCGCAGCATGTGGTGCCGGGGATCGAACTGCAGTCCCCGCAGCTGCCTGAGCCCTCCCAAGCAGGCGCTTCAGACCACCGAACCATCTCGCCGGCCCCTTTTCTTTTTTTATAATGTTGTCCTCCAATTAGTTTTTTTTTTTTAAAATTTATTTATTTATTTGTTTGTTTGCTTGTTGTGTTTGTTTGTTTCTTTATTTATTTATTTTGTGGCTGGCTCAGCCTGCCCTGGTGGTGGGGCTGGCGCAGCATGTGGTGCTGGGGATCGAACTGCCTGCAGTTGCCTGAGCTTTCCTAAGCAGGCGCTTTAGACCACTGAACCATCTCGCCGGCCCCCAAATTATTTTTTTTTTGAGGGGCTGGGAAGATAGCTCAGTAGAGTAAGTGCTTGCCTGGCAAGAGCAGGGGCCTGAGTTCAATCCTCAGTTCTGCAAAATAAAAAGATTTTTTTTTTAAATTTCATGTACAGGGTCTCACTATGCAGCTCAGACTCATAGTAATCCTCCTGTTTTCAGCCTCCCCAAGGCTGGGATTACAGGCTTGCGTCACCAAGCCCAGACTCAGTTGCTGGGTCAGTGCACCCAGGGGCAGGGCCATCATGGTATGCAGGACCAGGGATCAAACCCTGGTCCCTGTGTTTGCCAAAGCAGGTGCTTAGTCAACTGAGCTATCTCACTGGCCTTCTCCCTCAAATACTTGAAAATAGTTATTATCATCATTATTCCATCATTGAGCCCATGTGCAAGATACCTCACTAGTAAGCAATTTGCCAGGGTTGTCTTTGATCTCACAATTCCCATTTTACAGATGAGGAAACTGGTCTTGAAAAATGAGGCAAATGCCTAACACAGAGCCAGGCTGGTAAGATGCCCCCTACACCCACAATCCTCAAGACACCTGGTGTCTTACAACAAAACGTGGGGAAGTGAAGAGCAGGGTTGCCTCAGCTTCTGAAGTTCTAATTTGCCACACTGATGAGTATCCTCAAGCTGAGCCCCACAGGAAACAGCACAGATGCCAAGGCTGATCATGCCGGGACCACCAGGTTTCTGCAAAGCTGGATTCCAGAGGCACTTGATACATCACAATCATTTATAAAGCACAATGATTCGCCTGTGTGGAGTGCTTCATGGGGAATACCTGTTTGTACAAACATTAGTGCATTTGAGTCTCAAAACCATCTGTGATGTAGCCTGGGGTATAACATTATCCTTCCCATTCTCCAGAGGAAGAAACAGAGGCTTAAAAGCACTGTGGTTCTCTGGGAAGTTCTTTTTTTTTTTTTTAATTTTATTTATTTATTTGTTTGTTTGCTTGTTGTGTTTGTTTGTTTCTTTATTTATTCATTTTGTGGCTGGCTCAGCCTGCCCTGGTGGTGGCGCTGGCGCAGCATGTGGTGCCAGGGATCAAACTGCAGTCCCCACAGTTGCCTGAGCCCTCCTAAGCAGGCGCTTTAGACCACTGAACCATCTCGCCGGCCCCTCTGGGAAGTTCTTAAAGAGGAACCTGAACACACGATGTTTATTTTCTTGCTGTCTTGTGCTGTTCTTGGTTGGCATGTTACCTTTCTTTCATCCCTTACCCAATCTCTTCCCCAAAGTAAGATACAGAGAAATTATGCTAGGTTAGGGAAAAACAATGCTAGATTTAAAAGGTGTGCATGTGTGTGTGTGTGTGTGTGTGTGCACATGCTGGGGGGTACTAGGGATTGAACCCAGAGTTTAAGCATGCTAGGCAAGACCTCCAAAACAAGCTATATTCTTGGTCCTTAAAACCTTGAAATGTTTTAAAAAGGCATTTAGTCCTGTTAGCTTCGAGACTGTAAAACAAAACAAAACAAAACAAAAAACCATACACACAAGAGTTTCGTGGTCTGAATTCAGCTGAGGCTGGGAAAAATGCCACTGACGGCTTCTACTGAGGTGGCCAAGCTGCCTACATTTTTCTTGCAACGTCAGGAATTGGCCGACATCCATATCTGAAAAACTGTCATGGGCCTGAGAACTCAGGGCACCCAACTCAGCAAAGAGGACTGTGATTATGCCAGACTAGAACAGGAGGAGCTGAGATCAAGGTCACGGAAACTGGCACCCACAGGATGCCCCAGACACGCAACACACCCCTGTCCCTTAAGCCTCTGTCCTCAAACAGGTTGGACCCGCAGCCTGCTTTCCCGGGTTCTGCGCTTTTAGCTGAAAATGTACCATATGCATACAGGGAGTTTTTGTTCTCAGTCTTTCTTTTTTCTTGGACCAGGGGCTTGGGGGTGGGAGAAGGATGACAGGACAGCGCTGCAGCTTTTGCAGCTGTCCACCTGCTGGAGTATTCAGGCAAAGGCCATTAGTGAGGATTATCCAGATGCTTGTGGCTATCCTGAAGTCTGACCACAGTGAATCCACCAGGAGAGAAAAGAAATTGAGGCGCAGTTTGGAGAGGATAGAGTGGCCGTCAGACTTGTCCAGAGACATTTTTGTGAGCAGCTTCTTGGTTTAGGCTGGCTGAGTCCCTGGGCTGATCAGGCCATAAGCATAGAAACCAGAGTCCAGGGCAATCTTGGCTGGCTGCACAACCCTCACAGAATCAGAGATTCCTTTTAAAAGATAATAAAAGGAGCTAGGCTCAGAACACCAGGCCAAGGCAGGATAAAGGAGGGCATAGGGCAAAGATATAAGAGAGAGGGTGGGGGCAAATGACTTCTGGGCAGAGAAAACAGGGGTGTAATATTGTACTACTGCCTGTGCTTGGGGCGGGGATCTCTCTCTCTCTCTCTCTCTCTCTATCTCTATCTCTATCTCTATCTCTATCTCTATCTCTATCTCTATCTCTATCTCTATCTCTATCTCTATCTCTCTGCTGCTGGTGGTGGTGAGTGTTAAGAATAAAGCCTAGGGCTCTTACCCTGAATTACATTCCTGGTCCCTTTTTTAAATTTTAAGGCAGGAACTCTTAATTTGCAACCCTCCTGCCTCAGCCTTCCTAAATGCTGGGATTATGGCTTGGCGTGCTCACACTTGGCTGGTAGCTACTCTCGTAGAGGGAAGTTAGGACAAACAACAGGGGAGGTGGACATTAAGGCCACTCTCAAGGCACCCCAACGGTAGCCTAGTGTCCAGCCCGGGCCTTCAGCCTGCAGCACAGCATCACCTCCACTCTGCCCCACCCCACCTGCTCTCCTGGTCCCCAGTACCCCGAGGGCCCGAGCCCTGGCTCCTCCTACCAGCTGCAGTAGCCACCTCTTGGTTCCCAGCGCTGTTGGAGAAGCCGGGACCCTCCAGACAGCCTTTTGGGAAGCTTCCAAATCGAGGCATGTAGAAAGAAAGGGCTGTAAAAGAGACCTTTCAGAGCCGAGCTCCTTCACCTTCCCTGAATAGGAGCCGCCTAGAAATCTCTGCAGCCTCCTCCTGCTCCTCTCTTTGGAAAGATGTTTTCCCCAGCTGTCTGTCGGCAGCGGAGGGAGGGAGGCTTGGAAAGCCTTCAGGATAAGCAGCAGTGGGAACATTGTACATTCACTCAGAGGAGGCCACACACGGAGATGGCGGGAACACACACACACACACACACACACACACACACACACACACACACACGCAAACAAAAAGAAATCTCCATTCAGTCCATCTTTCAACATGAAGCAAACGCACGGCAAACATTGCAAAACCTCAGCTTTGCCCGCTGTAACCGCGGCTCTTCAGCCGTGAATTAGAGGCCCCTGGTAGACATTAACCCTTCCCGTGCTGCCCATTCTTCACCCTTCAGAGAGAAAAGGGACACACTGGGCCCAAGCCAGTCACGACCGCCGACCGAGTTATGGGCTCCACGTGCAGAGAAAGGGAGAGGAAACAGCCACCGCACTGAAACTTAAAAGAATACTGAAGCAGCCAACTGCGGTGTGATTGTGCAACTCGAACCTCCATGTAACTGGAGTATCGCGTTAGCACAAGGAAATCCACCCCAACGCAGTTTTGGGGTTGCTTAACTGGGGACCAGGTAAAATGCAGATTCTGAACCCCAGGCCTGAGGGGGAGGGGCACAGCTAAGGCGAGCCCAGGTGAGAGGACTCCGGAATGGCGTGATGTAAGAGAAGCTGTTTTCCTCTTTCCGCCTTCAGTGTTTTATACTGTTTTATAATGAATATATTACTACTTTACGTCACCAGGAAACTATCTCTACTTTGTAGGTAAGGTATTTGTGGATTAAACCAGGTGCCCCATCTGACCGGGCCTCGGAGGCGAATCAGTAACAGGAAAGACAATTCAGAGCTCCGGTTCTCAGCCCTGAGTGGAGGGGGAAGGGGGTAGGGGTCGCCGGGGAATCCCCGGGGAGCTTGACAAAGCATTTGCCCCCTGGGGACTTGTCGGAATCTGGGGGAGGGGGCGGTGTAATTGGAGCCTCTCCAGACCACACACAGCGCCAGTTGTTGGAGCTGCAACTCTTCCGCAGTCCTTCCACAACGTAGTCCTTGTGTCACATTCTGTCACCGAGTCAGATCAGTGGCTGTAGCCCCAGCGGTAAGAACCGTGTGCAATTTAGGCTCTCAGGCAGGAAAACCAAAGTATCACACACTTATCTGAAAGAAGAGGGCCCGCGTCAGGGCTGCAGAAAGCACGCAGGGCTCTCCCGGAATCAGTGATGGAGAAGGGCTGGTTGGTTTCCCTGCTTGTCCCTGTCTTCAGGACAGTGTGCAGGTGGAGACAAAGAATGGAACCCAACTGCCAGCCAATGGTCCTCAGGCGTGCGGAGTGGGTTAGTGGCACCAGAGTCTGACAACAGAAAATATCAGACACTTGGCAGGCAGGTGGTCATTCGGTTAGTGGGCTCCTGTCACAAGTGTCGCTGACCAGGTCATGTGTCTCTCTGAATGCACTGAGAGATGAAGCAACTTTAACTGAATCCTTGGGAATATGAGCAGTGTTCCAGATTCTGCACTAAGGATCTGGAACACATGACAGCCTGGCTTGCAAGCTGTTTTCTCTGTATGTTACTGGATTAGGACTCTTTCAAGTTGAATTTCCCTAATAAGAAAATGTGGGCTGGGATGTAACTCAGGGGTGCGGCACCTGTAAGTATGAGGCCAAGGTTTGATTCGTGGTATCAGAAAAAAAAAAAAAAAAGATGGATATGTATTCTCTAGGTAGCTGAGAATCTTACTTTCAGCTGCAGCTGGACCCAGGTACTCAAATGCTGTCCTTAGAATTTAGCCTCATCTTTTCCATCCTTGACTTTAGCAGGCTTATGTTTGAAAGACAAATGCTGGGAACTTGAAGTTGATTCTCATTCTCCAAGGGAACCCAGAGACAGAAAATAGTCTCGTGGTAACAAGGGAAACAGGCATCCCTCCGTTTAGTCTTATTAGTTAGGCTTGGATCACATGTGGGAACCACTGAAACATGGAGGATTCATCTGTCCCATACTGACTCAGATACCCACTCCTGAATCAACTGAGAGGGCTTTGGAAAGTTCATGCTCTGATTGGCCAGATATGGTCAGGTATTCAACACGAATCAATAACTGAAACCACCAGGAGCCCATGCTCTGGTTGGTCAGGCCCGCGTCTGGTGCCTAACCCAGACATAGAATTTAAGATTTAATTTTTATTATTTTGTGGAACTGGCAATCAAACTCAGAATCTTGTGCTTGTGAGGCAGGTGTTTATGCTACTGAGCTATATCCCAGCCCAGAATTGTAAGTTTAAGAGCAGGAAAGAAAGAAGTGTTCTGAAAAACCATGGGTTCTATGACTAGAAGAAAGACAGGGAGAAAAAAAAATGTCTAACTTAGCATATAACTTCAACAGATGAACATTTACAGTTAGTCATTGTGATCTTCACAGTGAATGTTAAGGGCTGGAGAGATAGGTCAGTGGCATAAACGCCTGCCTGGCAAGCGCATGGTCCTGAATTCAATCTACAGTACCTCAAAAAACAAACAAACAAACAGAAAAGATAAAGGTTAATTAGCTGAGCCCGTGGTTCTCCAGCTTTTATGTGTCTTGGTTGATATAGGAAAGCATAACATGTGTAGGTACTTAGGGCTACATGGATGGAGCTTTGGAGTGCCAGCAGGAGCTTAGTCTGTCGACACCCGTGTGTTCCCAGAACTTTAGACCTGGAAGGGAGCTTGAGGTTGGCATTTACCCCTCGGGATACCAATGGGCAAACCCCAAGGTCCCTGGATTTCATGTTCAGGGTTTCTCTGCACAATGTTTCCTTGGTTCCTTTCCCTCCATTTCTACTAAGGGGTGTCCTGGCGGGTTCCCAGTACCCTACTGTATAATGTCTTTTGTTCTGGGTATGGGGATGCTTTTCCTTTCCTTCTGGCCCTCTGCTCCTCAGGGTTTTCCCTGTCTTAGAGACTTTACTTGAGAAAGTTCCCTTCTCAACTCTCTCTCCTGCCGAAAGTGACTGCATGCCAGATAAGGCCACATGTCACACAACTGTCCTCAGTCGGCTGGTTTTAACTCCATTTCAAATCCAAGCCTGAGCCAACTCAGCTCTCACCAAGCCCTCTGACACATGAAAGGAGAGTTTTCACCACAAGAAACTTGGAACAAGAAGTATTTACCAAACCAAGGAGACGTTCCAACGGGGAGCACAGACGGAAAGTGTTTGCCGTCATTGTGGCATTTTCTGACAGAGGATGATTCCTCGTGGATAATTCCAAATTAAAGAAAATTCTAACAGCTGTGCTCCCACCTCATCAGCACAGGACTCAAGTGCAAAGCAGAAGGTAGAACTGGACTTTCCTTCTGAGACCCAGACTGGGCAACTCTGTAGTGAGCAGGGCAGAGTCAGGGTGGCTTTGGTCTGTGTCATATGGTGAAACACTCCACACTGTGATGCCTACACCACATTGAAAATACACAAAAGCAAATTTAATGTTAACAACACAGACCTTCTTTGCCCCTCTGCCTCTGTGTATTTTGTATGTTTTATTACATAATTTTTCTTTTCTTTTCTTTTTTTGTCTTTTTGAGACAGGGTCTCACTATGCAGTTCAGGCTGGCCTTGAGCTCATTTTTGTAGCTCAGGCTGGTCTTGAACTCCCACCCATCCTCCTGCCTCAGCCTCCTAAGTGCTGGGATTATAGGCGTGTACCACCGTGCGCTGCTTTTTCTTGACAGCCACCCTTTTCCATTTTGCCATCTACCTATAGTGACCATTTTGAAACTGCTAAATATTTGAATCAATTTTGCCTCTCCCTCTTTCCTCCCTCCCTCCCTCCCTCCCTTTCTTCTTGTTTTCCCTCTTCCCTCCCTCCTTCCCTCTTTCTCTTCCTTCTTTTCCCCTTTCTTTTGCTTCCTTTTCTTTTCTAATGATGCTATCCTTCTGTTGGCCTTGAACAGCCACTATAAACACAGCTGATCTTTCCAAAGCAGTTGCAAACCCTAACGGGAAAGTGAACAGAGGCTCCATCACACTCCACTCGCTTCTCCACAAGTGTGTCCTGGGGCTTGTGCCCCAGCTGTGGGCAGCCTTCACCACAGGATGCAGGTATGTCTGGCCTTTCCAGGTAGGAGGTGTGGAAATGTCCCACTTCTGTCCCTCCTGAGGCATCCCTGTTCCTTGAAAATGATTTCTCCTTTTCTCTTTACAATTGATTTTACAGAAAGCTTTTGAATTTACTTGGAGTCTCAAAGATGTTGGCAAGTTTTCCTTGGGGATTCTTTTTGAAGAATTTTTACGACTCCCTCCCCTTTTGATACTGGGAATTAAACTCAGGACCTTACACTTGTCAGGCAGATGTTGCACCACTGAGCTGTATTCCCAAGCTATTTTACTTGTGGGTAGAATATACACACTTTTATTTCCTCTGTAAACAGTCATCACTTAAGTTTCCTAGACGTGCCATAGACTAGGTGTTTTTGTTTGTTCGTTTGCTTTTGGCAGTACTGGAGATCAGACTTCTCAAGGTCTATGCTGGCTCCTACTCCTTCTGTTCCTGCATCTGGACAGAGGACTGCAGAGCATAAGACCTTCCGCGAGCCCTGCCCAGTGTTGCCCTCTTTCTAGATAATCTGTTCAGGGCTTCGCTGCTACTGACCTTCTGGGCTGTGTGACATTGCAGTGGGGACTATCCTATGCATCACAGGAGACTTAGCATCATGCCTGGCCTCTGCCAACTTGATGCCAGCAGTGCTTCCCACACGTGGCGATTGCAAGTGTCTCTAGACACAACTAAACCACCCTGGGGATGCTAACTTGCTGCTGTTGGAGAAGCACTGTTCTAAGAGAAGCCCAGACCACAGCTGTGAATGATACGTCTGGTTCTCTAAAATCAGTCAGGTTAACGAGAATGAATTTGGTTAGTTAACATAAGCTCTTCAGATCACTGAAAGGATGCAATGAGTTGGTGTCAAGTACTCGGAGGGTGCCAGCCCAGAGTGGGCATTCAGTGAGCACCAGTTATTCTGTCTCATTAACAAAACATCATCATGCATTGGATAGCTGTATTTGCTAGTAAACATTTCTTCTTTTACCTCTGAGAGCCACAAGGCAGGCAACTGGAAGACCACACGCTATGTAGCAGGTGCTCAGTCACTGTGAAGAGGAAAGGAGGTGCCCATCTCAGGTCTATGGTGCTCAGGGACACATCCCTAGTGCAGGTGGCATCAGGTACACAGTAGGTATTCATAAATATGTTTATTATGAATGTGGAGAAAGAGAAGGCTTACTGCAAACTCTGGTTCATATAGGTACCAATTCCCTCTGCTTGCTTTTTGTTATTGACTGGCCTTCCCATAATCCTTTTCTTCTGTCCTATGAACTTTTGAGGAAATCAGAAAACAGTTTTGGCTAGCTCCTCTTCTGACAGGACCAAAAGTTATGGTGGTTACCTATGTGACTTGTCTGGCCTCCCCTTGCCCCATAGGCTATGCTCCCCCCTTGTCCAGGGCTCCATGGTGTATCACATAATCCATTGTCACAAGCCCTGGCCTTTTCATTCTGTGGCTTACAGGAGCCTCTCTGGCTACAGTGCTTGTCAAGAGGTGTTCTCACCATGACTATCACCACAGGGGACATGCCAAGCAAGAAGGAAGTTTCCAGTGGTCCCTGAAAAGCATCCCAGATGTTACCTGTGTCCAGGCTCCTGTCCCATTCTATCACCATGCTGCATTGACTCTAGTGCCCATCTGTAAGGTGATGGGTAAAGTGAGCCATTTCTAATGTGAAAGTGTCTCCTAATGCACAAGTGTTAAGTACACATCCAGCTCATCCTAGGGCTTGAGGTATCACACCTCTGAAATCCCCAGCTAGGCCTAGGGTAGGTTACTAGTCCTGGTCCTCTCTTATATAGGAGGCAGCCCGAGCACTGCAGCAGAACAACTCACAATGTCTAGGATGGCTGGCAGGTCCCTGCTCACCAGGATTGTCCTGGTTTTAGCATCTCAGTCCCTGACAAACCAGGACATCTGGTCACCCAGCAAGGTCCCCTAGCTTTTACATTCAGCCTCTATGAGGAGCAGCCCTGGAGATATGGTGATATATGGTAACTGTGGCTGGTGACCAAAGGAAAAAATTAGTCCGACACAGGTACTGTGAATGGATCTTATGCCCGTAGTAGCCAAAAGAGAGTGACGCTGTATGGCAAGCCACAGGGATCTTAGAAGGAATGAAGCTGATATTTTCTCATCATCTAAAGTTACACTTTACTGCCTCCATGTCGTCCCTTGTCATCAGCCATGAAGATCCGTCTACTCCATTTCTAGACAGATGAGTCAGTGATCTCGTGTGTCAGTATTAGAGGAATGAAAAACACGCCTGGCACTGTGCGTCCCCCTGTGCCCTGTGCCTGAGAACGGCAAACCCCTTAAGTACTTCCTTCTGCAAACAAGATTGCTTTCTGTAGCTTGCAATGCTAGCTTGGAAGAGCAATACAGGAACTCAGAGGTCAGTTTTCAGACTGAATTTAGACACTTTTTTTTTTTTGACCCTTTTTTACAGGGATAAAAAAGAAAACCCAGCTAAAGTTGATAGTCCTTGTTTCTGTTTGTTTAGTACTAGAGATTGAACCCAGAGTCTTTATACTGAACTACAGCCCCACTGCTTATGTATTTATTTATCTAGGCAATAAATGGCTAAATTACCCAGGCTGGGTTTAAAGTTGTCATCCTCTTACTTCAGCTTTCCACGGTACTAGGATTATAGCTGCTATGCCTGGCTAACGAGCCCTGGAAATCTCTATAAGAAATATGTTTTCAAGATTTAATAAAATCAAAATAGCGGTGTTTCTGTCCTTTTTCTCTTCCTTCTCTCCCCACTGTACAATTCAATTCATGTTGAAAAGGCTTTTTACCCCAACTATTTATCATATAAATAATTGTGTATTTTTGTTCACAAGAGCAGGTAAAATGAATAAAGTAATCCAACTTAAAGTACAGATACAGTGGTAGCTTGATTCACAAATTTAATTCTTTCCAAAATCAGATCACAAGATTTGTTCCCCTGGAGGGACCACTGTAGTTAGAGTTTCCATATCATTATGCTTTTCTTTAAGATAAGTTACTAAGCATCTGTCATCATTTAATCAAAAAGCAATTTATATTGTATAGAATGATCACTCTGAGCTAAATGTTAGAAGCAATATTTGGCACCAATTATATATGCTATCTACTGGATTTTTATTTTTATATATTTTTATATTCATTTTAATGAGGAAAAAAGATAAAACAGCAATGAAACAGTTTCAAAACAAGTTAGTAGAATGGTTAAATAATTAATGCCATGCATATTGCTGTCTTCAAAGTAGTTATTCAAAGATAAGATGCAGACTTGATATCTTATCTAAGCAATATTAGTATAAACTTTTATTCTCAATGAACTAAGACAAAGTAGCTGTATATCTATCCTAACTCTCTTGTGTACACATATGTATATAAAAATATACAGTTTTTAAATTTCTTATTAAAAGTAATAAACAAAAGCATTGGGATGGCTGGACTGATTTTGCAGAACTCTCCCAGAATGCATGTTCCACGAAGCACTACTTTAATACTAGCTACCTATATTATTCTATATGCTGTAGCACAAGCTCATAATTCTTTCAACCATGACCTATAATTTGACAGTCATCCATTACTGCATTTTGCATTGCTCAAGTGCAATTTATTTTTCAAGTAACTGTCTTGGTAAAAATCAGAACTTTTCATCTAATGTGTTTTTTTGTTGTTGTTATTGAAACTCTTTTTTCTTTATCTTTTCCAGACTAGAGCAGAATTACCTTCTTGGTGAAATGGTGAGCAGGAAATTGTAGCAGGACAGGTGGCAAAAACATAGCCACATATTTTCCCTGGCTGAGAAAGTAGGGGCTTTTTAAGAAAAGATAATCCGTTATTTATACCTATAATTCAATAAAACATATACAAGAGTGAGAGAACAAAGGAAGGGAGTTGGATTGCACTAATAACACAATTGAAAGTTCTGGACAATGCATTCCAAGAATTCAAATACTGTAATCAGCACAATTCTTTAACAGTGAATGTGAAAAAGCAATGAAGCTCATTCTTATGAAAAGAAACAAGTGTTATTGAAGAGCTTTGTACAAGTTCGAACTCTGGTCCCGCCGAGGGAAAAAAAAGCTGAAAAAGCTT
>PVKN010004594.1:0-33071 GCA_004027915.1 Capromys pilorides
GGGGCGGCACAGCATGTGGGGCCTGGGATCAAGCCATGGTCCCTGCACGGTGTCCTAAACTTCCTGACACATGCGCTTTAGACCGCTAAGCCATCTCACCAGCCCAACACTGTGGTTTTTTGAAAAAAGATTTGTCACAAGTATGGGTAGAGGTGACTCCCATTTCAGCACACTCTCCTGAAGGACCTTTGGAGGTGACCTTTCCCATGTGGTGACTGTAAGATTCTTTTCTTTTTTTTTGTGGGACCAGGTTTCGAACTCACAAACTTGCACTTGCCAGTCAGGCACTTGTGCCACAGAGCTATCTCCCCAGCCCCTTCCATTACATTTTTAAATTCAGGATATTCCACCACCACCACCCCAAATAAAGGATAAAGGCAATGTGGGAAGCATTTCTAACAGGAAAGCAGTTGTTTTGTTTTGTTTTGTTGTATTTTAGGGAAGGGTCTACAGGGTGTTCAGGGTCTCACTACTACAATGGATTCATAGTGATCCGCCTGTTTACAGCCTCCCAAGAGCTGGGATAATAGGCATGTGCCGCCACGCCCAGTCTCAGTTGCCTTCTCAGTGCACCCCAGGAGCCAGAGCCAGCATGGCAGGCTGGGGGATTGAACTCCTGGCTGCTGAGCCTGCTTGAAGGCACTTTAATCCTCTGAGCTATTTGGCTGGCCCAGAGAAGCAGTTTTAGACGTTAGCCTTAAAGTAGTGCCTAGTATCAGCCTAGATCTCCATAGTTTCTGTCCCATTCTTTCTTCTTGTTCCCCCCAGGCGGGCACCCACAGCTACCTTCCATGACAGTAAACATAACATTGTACATGTGCATTTTGATGCAACCAGGGGATGGTTACTGACTTCTGGAACTGACAAAGTCATTAAGGTAAGACACAACGATGATTCACTTGCCTTTTGTGGTCTTATGTAGTAGAAAGAAACACCAGGAACCTATGAGGCTCTGCTCAGAACTCATCATTGGAAATGAGCGTTTTAGAAATCCTGTTACATGCATGTCCAGAACAGTGAGGAATGAATTATCTGTGGGAGGACAGATTATTACTTAAAAATAATAATAATAATAATAATAATAATAATAGATCACATGTGCAGCATATAGAAGAGTGATAAGGGTAAGAAGAATCATCAGCATAGGGAAGTGGGGTGGTGCTAGAGAAGTGGGGGAATTGGGGAGCAAGTGGGGCTGAGCACAGCGCTGAGTGAATGGCAGGACGCAGCAAGCCTGCAGCTAATAAACAAGATCCTCTCCCACTGAGATCAATTAATCCAAGACTGTTCATCCAGGGCCTCTCTGAGGACTGTGGTAGACCACAAGGACTCAGTGCCACTGCAGACTGTGTCCTTCCCATGCTGTTCTTTGAGTCAGCAGCAAGACACAGTGGCTAATAACCCCCTTGGAGACCCTCTTTGTGACTCCAAGCAAGTTTGAAATAAATCCTGAGAGCCCCAGTTCCTTGATTTTTGATGTCTTATAGAATTGTTTAAAAGATTAAATGAGAAGACATGGGAAGAACACAGCACAAGCTTCGCATCCAACACATGTTAGTTCCCTTCCTCCTTTACAAACCATCATTTGTTCTCCATAGCTGGGTTAAATTTCAAGCTGCTCTTGTCATGTTTTATAGCCATACAAGATCATCTTAAAAGGGTATATAGCTGCCTGTGAAATGAAACAACTTCACTTGAATTGTAAGCCCTGTTCATCTTCCCTATAATTTGATTTTCTTCTTCTTACAGTTATGGGACATGACCCCGGTGGTGTCTTGATGACTCTCCCAGGACTCAGAAAGATAGTATTTACTAAAGAAATGGTTGTTTTAACCCAAATGATTACTGGAGAAGTAAAGCAGATGTGTGAGAAGTGAAACAAACTAAAGGCCCTAGGTGAATGTGCATGTAACCTACGCAGTCAGTGGTGAACGAGCAGCAGGACATTCGCAGGGACTTTTCCACTTGTTCATACAATACAAAGAAGATATTTTTTTTTAACAAATGGTTTATACAGTCTTGCTGTGCTACATCGTTTCAAGTATGCTAAAAATATCTGTGTTGGGTGTTTATATTTTATATTTTCTAGCCCTCCATTTTGCCTGTTGCTTTGTGTGTTAGAAAAATAAGAGAACTATCTGTTCAGAGTGTTTTGGTCATTATGAAGTAGTTTCCATGTTTTCTTCACTCTGGCATGTGGCCGGCGTCTTTTTCTTCTCCTTTAATTTTATCTACTTGTACCTTCTCAGCCTTTTGCCAGAGTATATGTATTTATGTGTTTATTCCCAGTGTTTGTGCTTTTGTTTCTTCTCAATAGAGAAACTGGAAAACTGTTTTGCTCCACCAGCCAACTTCTTGATTCGCCTAAAGAATGATCCATTTCTGTTGTCTGATGCGTTCATGGTCTCACTGAATAGAAATGACTTCATGTTTTTGCCTCAGGTTTCTGTGTTTCCCACCTTAGAAAATGCTGTGAGGAGGTGTTACCAACATCATCATCCCAGAAGTAGATGCCTGGAACTCACAGCTTCAGCCATCAGTGCCTGGATCCCTTAGCATCACTTAGGGCCTCCTGAGCCTTTTGTGTGTTAGCATATTTTTTGCTTCGTTTTGTTGTGTGCTGTTTTACATAGCTCTTATAAGATTCAAAACAAAAACCTACAAGCCCTAAAAATAAATGTCTTTAAGATTGGCTTTCCTGTGCGACATCACCTCTGAACTGGAGCGTGTATTGCTCTAAGATTGTAGTCCTGCTCTCTCACCATCTGTACCCTCTTGCCCTTCAAAATCCAGACATTCGAATATTTTATCTTACTGTATTTCACCTGAACATTTTGCACACTTTCATACTGAGACTGTATGTGATCTGAGGTATATAGGTACTGAACACAATAGCTCCTGCTGTGTTCCTGTTGGGGACATAAAAGACAGTTCCAGAATATGAACATGAATTCTTGCTTCTAAGGGAATCTGATCAGACTTGACAAATGATCACCTCAGGATATCGAAGTCCTTTTTTAAAACCCTATTTTGAGTGTAAAATTAGAATTAAAATTAGTGGCAAGCATGTGGATACCACCTCATGAGATCCTCACCTTTGAGACTATTCAGGGCTCACCAAGCCTCTTGAAAATCTCCAGGTTAAGTACAGTCTCACAGATAAACACATCGCCTGCCTGATTTTCCCCTTCTGGGTCCTGTCTCCACCATAGCTGTTCATTTCTGATTTGACAAGTTTGGGGTAATAGATAGGATTTGAGTGAAATAGAAAACCTCCCTATTATTTTTTTCTTTTTCTCTGGAAAGCATTTTACTCTCCTTACAATCATTCATTACTTTTCTAACTGGTGATACTTGTTGAAAGCCGTACTTGGATACTGTTCCACCCTTGACCCAGTGTACTCCCTGGGGAAGGGGCTGCCTGGAGGTGATTCTGCTGGTCCAGCATTGGAAAGCAGGGCCAGCGTGTGCATCCTGTGTATCCATGGCACATGACAGCCATCACCTGAGGCCAGCCCTCTTGAGGTACACAGTCCCACAGTGCACCCACAAGGACCATCTGTCACTTCACTGCCCCTCCCACACTCCTGTTGTTTGTGTTCCGTCAGAGCTATTATATCTACTTTGAGTTTGTTCTGCATAGTTGCTCTGTAAGAGAGCTTTTCCAAAGGGATTGCATTCAAAATATTAGAATATCTGTTTTGTAGTAAATTACTAGAACCTGTGGTTACATACTACAACAGTATGCAGTAGGCTGGTCAGATAGCTCAGAAAAGTGACTGCTTAAGCTGACTAAAGGACCGGGGTTCAATGCTGGTCCTGCCCCTGGGGCATGCTGAGATGGCAATTGAGGCTGGGCATGGTAGTGGGCACCCGTAACTCCAGCACTTGGGAGGCTGAAAACAGGAAGATCACTACAAGTTCGATCAGTGTAGTGAGACCCTGTACTAAATAAATAAATGAAGAGAAGAAATCTATGTTATATGCAATAGAGAACTGTTTGCTGAAAGTGGGTAACAGAAATGAATCACTCTGTTTTCACTTCCTGGACTTCTGCACCTGACCTGCATGCAGAGAGGGAAATAGAGTTTTAAGGAGGCAGGAGTTCAGGCACCTAGCAGGCCTTTGTGTGTTCCCTGTTAAGTATAGATGCATTCAGACCTCATTTGGGAAGCTGATCGCCCCATTGGATACTGTGATCTCTCTGTTCTGTCCCCCTGTGCTCCATTCCACCTACTTTCCTCCCAGCATTGCTGTGGTCCTGCCCAAAGCCCACTCAGAGGTTGAAATCTCATTAATGATGAAAATTGTGATTGAAAACTACAGCTTTTTCAGGTTATCCATTACTCTGCCCTTTGATTTCCCCTTATCTGTGTGGGTGCCTGAATTTGGTGAAGAGTTTATTTGGCAAATTAATTGTATGTGTTTGTAATACTGAATTCTTGCATTTTGCATTAAGTATCTCCACCATTTTTAAAACTCATAGAGAAATATATGCTGTTGTTGGATGTCTTCCAAGTGCTTTGTGGAAATACAGGCTTCATTCATTTTGAGAGAGAGCTGGCACCAGTGCTTGGCTCTCTCCTGTCGAGGTGAAAATCATAGTTGTTGTTGTGCCCTATCAGATTTGCACTTTACATATATTTTCACTGTACTGCTTAAACATACATCAGCTTTGGCGAATAACAGCTAGCATGGCTGTATTGAAGCAGTAGCAGAACTGCACTTCACAGGGTCGTTTCCTTTTTGGTAGAATGAAATTAATCTCATGTTTTTGATTCCCCAAATGGAATGACATTGCTAGAATTTGCAGCTGCCTGCATGTATCTCCATAGTAGCAAAAATGATTTCAGACTAAGTACTTGGAATCTTGTGTCATTTTTATATGAGGTGAATCAACCATATGTATCTCTTTTAATGTTTGAATTATTCAGAGAATCAGAAAATCAGAAAACTGGAAGAGATCCTGAGATCTAGAAGCAAAAAATTTACTAGGCAGTTAGATATAACTGAAGCATAAATAAGAGAATCCAAAAGAATATTCAAGGAAGAATTGTTTTTTCATGTCACCTAGTAACAGCATGAGTTGGAGGAGCCCTCCCGCCCTTGAAAACAGTGAGCTGTCTGGAGCTGGTTCTTGCTTCTCACTGAAAGTGTGTTCAACACCGTTTTGGGCCCCAGCCCTGTGGTTATTGCTATAGTGGGTATGGACTGTTCTCAGAAGGCAGCTATTGAAGTTCCCCACCCACGTAAATTTCTTTCCACACTCCCACACAGATCACCTTGGGCAAAATAAGTGGCACTCTAAGGGTCCAGATCTGCCAAAGGCCAGGCTTGAGTGAGTCTTTAGGGAAGCCATTTGTCCTGGTACAACATTGCAGTGTTATCTTCCAAGGTTCACTTTTTTAGAATGCAAGATGTGTTTTTCTTTAACATTAATCCTTACAGCATGAGTTTTGGCTTTTAAGCAAAAGAATAGCTATAAACTATATGTCATAGTTAGTGAACATAAATAGTCATTAAATAAGGTTCCTTTGGTTTTGCCTTTTCATAATTGTGTATAAGGGAACTTACTCCATAAGATCTATATCTTAAAGTGAAAGAAAAGTGTTTTGCCAAAATGTTCCCATTTTTCTCCTTTAAAATAGTGTTCGGTTAAATTTTGCCTGCTGTGGAAGTGGATATGTAGCAACTTGAGTAAGAAATGGAGAAGTTAACTCAGTTCTGAGCACTGGGTTATCTAGATTGCTCCTTGCAGTTCTGGTCTAGGTCAGCCCACTACTACTGAGAAGCTCTGTTACACCATATGTCAGGCAGCTCAGTGTCCAAGGCCCCTTCCTGATCAGGCAAAGAACACATGGATGAAGAAATGGGTGACTCCAGCACCATGTGATTAATATAATTATGGGTGTGTGCTTGGGGTCCCAACCAGCACGACACTCCCAAGCAGAGAATAAAGAAAATTTAGGCTACAAAAACAGCACACATAAGTGTGAAGTCTGCAGTGAGCCTGGTGTGCACAGAGAACACAGGGAGGCGGCATTGCCAGAGAGCAACCTCGAGTAACTCAGCAGTAGGCCTGGAGCCCAAGCCCTAGTGGTCACTAAGACTAAACTGCTCCATGGCCTCATGGCCTGGGAGAGGGAGGGCACACCCAGTTCCCCAGACAGATTTTCTCAGAAGCTTATCTTGCAGCTTCTCAAGAGCTGGTACCTGAAGCTGACCCATAGTAGCTAATTCTTGGAATTTTGTGGATGTGTTGCCTTTCACTTAAAGCTGAGGTACGGACCTGGAGACCATGCATGCACAATCTGTGGAAGAATGTGACTAACTAGACTAAACCATTGGCCTGCCATGCTTAAGTGATCTTCTGTGGAAAAAGGAAGGCTAGGCTACAGTAACAGCTGGGGCAGGAAGAGACTGTTCTAGTCAGGGATGGCACTGCACAGTGTGAAGCATCGCCGGGCACACATAGTTGCTACTGGTACTCCCTGTCCTTCTCAGCCTTAGACTGCTCTCAAAAGTAATGGGCCATTCCTGTCCTGTCTAGCAAATGCCAAGGGTCTGTCACTCCCCATGTAGAGGGGAAAGAATTTTCTCAGTTTAATTAGTTGACAAAAGATTCAGGTGACACCACCACCACCACCCCCATCAAAGATCTGGCTCTGCTAAGCAAGGAACCCACGGCAGTGCTCAAAGTGCCTTTTTATTGCTGTACATTATTTACCTTTTGTCTGTAACTGAATCAGTTCATATTCAAATTTTAGCACAGCTTTACAACCAAGAACAAATACCAACCCTCAGGTTTTAGTTTTCATTTTCGCATTTTAATGTTTTCCTTCCTACCAAGAAGTGTCTTTCAGTACAACAGATTTAGCAGTGTCTGAAAATCAGATCTGCCCTAATTTGGAGGGGGTCCCTTCCTTATATTTCCCATACCAGGCAAGCTTTTATAAGTCAGTAGGTAGCCCCTTGTCTGAGATGTTGAGAAGGAGATTAAAGCTTTGAGAATGAATAAATTCATTGTCCTTCATAAGGCCCCTTCAAATCTTGGGTTTCTATGATTCTGTGCATGTTAATGGACCACCCCCCAGCTGTTCCCAGTGTGGGGCTGACTTCACTGACAAATGAGAACATGTTGCCATGCATGTGGTTTCTACCATAGCAAATGAATTGGTTTCTAGATTTTTCCCATCTAGCACCTAGTAGGTGTGCAGTAGAAGATTATACAGGTGGAAGTTAACCATGGTACCGTCTCATAAATAGATGCCTCAAAATGTTCACCTTTAGGAGTCAAAAGAATATCTGACTTTCTTGGGAGACAGTATCTGGGAATTGCAAGTTGATTCAGAGTTTGGAATCTGACCTTGATATTCATGATTCTTTGGGGTTTTCTTGGTCTTCTGGAAGATACGAGATGGTAAGCTGTATCTCAAGAGGAAAAATGGAAAGCAGTTTGTAGGAAAGCATCTTCTTTCCATGCTTTTCTATCATTTCAGTAATCGCAGCCTGTTCTTGTGGCCAGCCTGTTTGCGTGGACCAAAATACTGGTGTCACCCGCCGTTAGCCATTATATTCATTGGCAACTTCTGTGTTTGTCTTGTTTTTTAAATTACTTTGCTGTTCAAGGTACTGTCATTTTGCAGAAGAAAATGTACCAAAATAGCTATTAACTGGACAACAGGGAAGGTGCTGTCTCCACGTCTGTGCCTACCCCCCAGCTGGGTCCGTGGCCAGGGACACAGACTCTTGCATTAGCACAGCCAGCTGGTAGGACCCACATCTGGACCTAGGTGCACTGGGCTTGTTACTTCATGGGTTCTTTCTCTTTTTCTGGAATGAGGAGATTCTTCAGGTCTGAGGCTGAATGTAGTGAGCCTGAAGCTGGAACAGATCTCTCCGTGTTGGATGTAGCAGAACCCCATTGGCATTTGCTCTGTCCTTTGCCCCTGGATTCTATTAACCAGACCAACAGTCTTGACATGGACCTCCTGAATGTGGTGAGGTGGCGGTGTGTGAGAACACACCATGACCTGTCTGTATCCAGCCCTTCATCCTATGCTGCTGAACATAATGAATGTTTTCACTCTGCTCAGCTTCCCACTGTGCTGCCCTCTAACCTCTAATGTACGTGTAACCATTACCAGTATAAGGCTCTCTGCGCAGAGCTGCCCCTGTGGTTTAAAATAAACGTTTAGGAACACCTGCCTGCAATTATGTAGTGGACTGGTTTGGTGCTACCCTTGTGAGTTCTGACACACATTGAGGTAGGTAAGGTGGGGAATTAGCAGAGTACTCCTGCATCTGGCTGCCTAGACCTCAAGGAGGAACCGTCATCTGGAGACAGGTGAAAATAGGCTGTGCCCGTGTGGTCCTCATCTCATGCAACTACTTTTACTGTGTTTCTTAGAAAATGAGAAAGAAAAGAGTTCAAGAATGATACAGCTAGGAAAGATCCCTTTCAAAACTCATGAGGTCATTTTGGTTTCATTTGGTTTCGTTTGTTTGGGTTTGGGTTTGGGTTGTTTGTTTAGAGACAGTTTCATTGTGTAGTTCAGATAGGCTTTGGACTCACTTTGTAACCAAGGCTGGCTCTTAGCTTATGGTAATCCTTCTGCCTCAGTCTCCTGAGAGCTGAATTACAGGAGTGTGCCTCAATGCCTGGCTGATGAGGTCTATTTTATGGGAATTCAAATAGGTAGAGAGAAATAAGAGACCCTGCCCCCCCACCCAGGTGGAGTGGCTGATAGGGGGTGCCGGAGTTGCACATCCCTCCAAGGCCCCCTTCCTCAGCCTCACCCACACCCAGTACTACAAAAGACACCAATTTCCTGCAGACAAGCAGCAGGGCAGTTGGATGATACCAGTGTTGGCAAACAGTGCTGCTTCCTGGCAGGATACCAGCCTCCCAGGTAAGTGATCCCAGAAAAACCCCTTCTCCATGTCCTGGTGATCCCTGCATCTGAGCGTTTCAGATACCACCAACGAGCCACACCCACCTGGGTTTGCTGCTGCTGCTAGGGGGAGGTGTCGACATCATCTCTCCTTGGACACCAAGAACTGCAGTCAGTATGTGGATTCTAAATCTGTTGATCTGGGGTGGTTTCTTGGGAGTCATCAGGAATAAAATGATGTGACTTAGAGGTTTTGTTGCAAAGTAGCTAGAATGGAAGGGCATTATTAAAGTTGCTCATAATCTTTTTTTTTTTTTTGATGGCTGGTTCAGCCTGCCCTGGGAGTGAGGCTGGCACAGCGTGTGGTGCAGGGGATTGAACCACACGTGGTTGCCTAAGCTTTCCTAAGCAGGTGCTTTAGATAGCTGAACCATCTCGCCGGCCCCATAAAGGTGCTCAATCTTAAGTAAATATAAATGAGGCCTCATTTAAATTGTTAGTATAAATATGCATCACCTCTTGGTAGTGCTTGCTTTTGAGCATGTTCACTGTGCAGGCAGTGTCCTGCCCTCCAGGATCCAGAAGTCGGCATTCAACAGGCACCCAGTGGGCATAGAGGAGCCAAGGAAGGGGAAGCGGTGGTTGCAGGAAATACATTTGGCCTCCTCCAAGTCCCCTCACACTGACAGTATTGGTTAATTTTCAGCTTATGATGTTTTTGAAAATTATTCTCAAATAGACATTTCAACAACAAAATATCCTGCCTCCAAAGACTAAGGTTAGCTTCATTAGAGCCCTGGTCACACGTGTCTTAAACTAAATAGTCCTGGGCTTCCTGTAGCCTCGCTGCTGCATGAGTGACTGTGTGCACACTGAAGTGGAGCCTGGCCAGAGCCCTGAGTCTGCACCCGTAGGTGCTTCTGCCTTGAGTCTCCCAGCCTCACCTAATCTCCAAGCTAGCTGTTCAGGATTTCAATGAGTTTAGCCTCTTTAGTTGGTGAGGGGATTCCTCTAGCACAAGGCAAAGCACAGAAAGTGGGTACTGCTCTACACTAAGAGAAGACAAGTGTGAGCTGCTGCAGCCCATGCTGACCTCACTGCCACCTGCCGCCACTTGGGTAGATACCATCCCTACCCTCAGAGGTCTCCCCAGTAGGCACCACAGATGGCACTATAAGGGGAGCCTACCTGGAAGAGAAAGTGAGAGCTGTGATAGATTCCGATACTCTATCCATGAGCCAATGCTGGGCAAGGATTGGAAACCAGGAGGTAGCAGCCATGGCTGGATGAGGCAGGATATACCCTGGATGGCTGGGCAGCAGATGGTACCACTGACCTGGCCACCAGCAGTCCTTCAAGCCAGGATCCTATCATCCATAATAGGACAAAGAGTACAGGAGAGAAAGGGCTGGCTTACCCCCAAGGACCATGTCCGCTGTGATCCCTGCCTCTGGCCGCAGCCTTGCCCTATAAGGAGCCACCGAGGTTGAGAGTAAAACCTAAACAAGTAAACACTCCCAAACTGGAGTGGATCACAGTTCCTCTGTGCGAGTTGCTCTGGATAGCTCCTGCTGCCCTGGGACTCAGTGCGTCCCTGAGACATCTTACAACCCTAAGGTAAGAACACCCCAGCACACTGTCCTCCCGGGACCTGATCTTGCCCAAGGCCTGAATGACAGGGTTATCACAAATCTTATAAGGGCCAACTAAGTTCATAAAGAAAAATGGAGAAAGGAGGGTGCAAAATCAGGGATGATACACACTGAAATTAACCCCAATAGGCTAATTGATGAATTAACACCAACAAAGCCCAGGCACAATCGTAGGAGAAACTTTCACCTTCACGCCAAATTCCATGGCAGGGGAGGCCATGCTGCTGCCCCCAGCCAGGTTTTAACTGCTTTCATACCCAAGTGGCTCCTGGGCTGCTTGGCCAGTGTAGGAGAGAGTGAGCCACACCAGTGTCTTTCCTCTGGGCTGCAGATCAGTCTGTCCCCCAGCCTTTCGGGGGACCCCAGCATTGGCAGCCTCACAGTGTATGAGGAGGGCATTCTTGAGTAAGGGGGCTTCATGTGGCTGACTTTATAAAGCCAAAAAATGAATCATTATAATTGGCTCTCCTGCTTCCCAATAGCATTTATCCCAGCTCTACAAAACAGTTTCAAAGCAACTTTGTTCTACAGCCCCTGGGATGTAGCCTGCTAGAAAATGCTGCTCACAAGGCCTAAAAGTGGTTTTCTTTGTCCCCAGGCTCCCAGGTACCTGCCTGGGTCGGCCCATCCCTGAAAGTAGTCACTCCTCTAGTCTGAGACAAGGGCTAGCATGATGGATGGGGTGCACACTGCACTCTGGGTTGAGCCCTACTGTGCCTTGCACGAGCCATCTTTCCCTCGTGAGCCAAACCTCCCTGAGATCCCTGGCCCCTTGGCGGTTTTTGCGTTTTCTTATTTTCAGGAAGGAGTACAGCAAAAAGAGAAATAACTTTTTCACTTCCTGTCTCTTCCTGCCTGCAAGCATGTGCCTCAGAGATGTGGTGTTCTTTGGCTGGCCTGGCCTTGCCCAGGTACACAGGGGCCTCAGTTCTCACACTGGCTGCAGGCTGCACCCCATTTCTCCATAGACCTCAAGGAACATGGTGTCTCTCACAGGAACGCTTTGGAAACAAAATAACTTCATTCAAGAGTCCTGAGTGGGATCATAGAATTTTAAAGAGATGACCTGTTCTAAGACCTTCAATTTTTACATTAAAAATAAGCCTTGGGGCTGAGGGTACTGGTACAAAACTTGTATGAGATCTTGGGTTCAATCGCCAGCACCCTACTTAAACACACACACAGTAAAATAAACTTTTCTTCAAAAAGGAAACAGAATACCCTGATGGTAAAATGAAACAACTTGAAGCTTTCTCCAGTACCCTTCAGATAGCCAGCTGCTAGGGACCACTCCCCAGTCCTCCCTCACTTCCATGGCCGCATCTGTGGGCTGCACTGAGACCCCATCGTAACAGCTGGACCTGACAGATGGTGACCTATACCTTAACCCAGATGGTAGATCCCAGCAGTGGGCTGGCTAGACACAGATTTGGTAAACAGCCTGAGGTTGGAGTTACCAGGCTGGTGTGCATGGTAGTACAAAAGGCTAGGGACTGGACTGGCAGTGCCATGCATGCCTCCTTTCAGGAAGTGGGCAGAATTGAGAATGCATGCTCTCAAGCCCCGTTGGCTTCAGTCTCCCGTATTGCCAAGAATAACTTCTTTGTGTGCATCACAGGAGACTGCAGACTGCTAATTTCTCCCTGTCCCTGTGGGGTACCACACAGCTCCAAAGCACACCGCTTTCTACAAGGGTGTGGCTGAAACCACAAAAAAAGATTCTAAGATGTGTGTACCTTTCAAAACATGATTTCATCACTGAATGATGCTGCGCAGTTTCTATTTCCGTGGACCTGTGCCGACGGCAGCGTTTCCAGGCCAGCTCATATAGGTGCTCCCTAGCTTCAGCTCCTCTCCACCCACCTGTGCTGTGGAAGCTGCTGTTTGCCATGTCTTTCTCGATATGAGGGCAAACAACAGTGCCTGCTTCACCAGGACCATGGGGAGGCCGGAGTCCTAGACAGCCCTGTGGCAGCGGTGGGCGTTCAGGTGGCAGCTCTGGCTTTGGGGAGGAGCCAGAGACCCAGGAGAGCTGCCCAAGGCTTCGCAGTCATGGGCAGGTGGCCAGTCCAGAAGAGAGCTGAGCTGTCCCTCACTGCTGCCCCCACACGCTTGCAAATACACCGCCTCTCGCCCTTTTTTCTTTCTTTCTTTCTTTTTCAGAATCAAGGATCGAACTCAGGACCTTGCACTTGCCAGGCAGGCACTTGTGCCACTGAGCTATCTCCCCACCCCCTTATTTCTCAGCCTTGAGCACTTCCAGAATCCTGGGAAGTGGGAACCTGACCTGGGCCTGTCCTTAAGTCCCTAACCTTCCTCAGCCCCTGCTCACGCCTCTCTCACACAGAAATGACAATGCTCGGGTCCACTGGGAAGCCTCCTGCAGACCCCCTACCTCCACCATGTGCCCTCCCCTGGCTTTACACACGACAACGTGGAAGCAGAAGCTCTACCTCGACTTTGCCTGTGTAGCCCCTGCTGAATGGAAATGAGGCAGCTCCTCAGTCCGCACTGCACTGGTTTAGGTTATTCCTAGGGAGCTTCAGTCTTGCGCTGCTTAGGTAGTTTTAGGTGAAATGTAAGCACCTCAACAACTAAAGGCTGCAACACATTGGGAGCATCAGCCTGGCCCAGAAGCACGAGGAAAAACAATGGCCAGGCACATCCAGACACTGCTCACTGTCAAGGGATGAACAAGAGCAGGGGCACCCTTAGGCGCAGGGCTGTGGAGCTGGTGCTAAGTGTTGGGGAGCCCCGATTTCACTTCCTTGGAAACTGGTCTTTACCTAATGAGGTTTGAGTAGGACCCAACTCTAGGACCTGCCCTCTGTAAAGCATGAGCAATGGATAAATGGAAGAGGGACCCACAGCTGATATGCTAGGGACTCCAGTAGCTCCCCTCTCCTGCTTAAATCTAACCTACTAACACCCAGCTCTTCACCTTCACAAGTTCCTCGAGTGACTATTCATTGCTGTTCAGTAAGGACAGGGTGATATCTGCCCTGTTCACTGCTGGTCCTCAGCCCAGGGAGCAGGCTGGCACACAGCAGTTGTCCACTAAACATAGGAATTTGCTCCTGCCCTGGAGTGCAGCCAACAGGTGGAGACCCTTGAAGAATACATCATTCATAAACAATAACAACTGGGGACAGGTGTGGTGGCTCATGCCTATAATTTCAGCTCTTTGGAGGCTGGGGCAGGAGGATCGCTGCAAGTTCAACCAACTTGAGCTACATAGTAAGTTGAAGATCAGTCTGAACCCCATAGTAAAACTTTGTCTCAAAAAAAAAAAAAAAAAAATTGGGGCTGTGGATATAGCTCAGTGGTACAGTACTTTCCTAGTATGCCTGAGGCCCTGGGTTCAATCCCACCATTGTCAAAGAAAAGACAAAACAATAAAAATCGTGAAGCCTCCTCTCCTCATCAAGCCTCGGCTACAGGCAGACTATTTCCTTGTCTGTGGGCAGTCTGAACCTGCTTAGCAACAAGTCCAGCTCTGGGTCTCTGTTCTTTTTTTTAAATTTATTTATTTATTTATTTATTTATTTATTTATTTATTTTGAGGGGGGGCTCAGTTCTGAGGAGTAGTTGGTTTATTCCCATTTTCCCTGGAGAAAATGGAAAGAAGCATGGCTTTCCAAATGTCAGGACTTAGAATCATGAAAAATAATCTATCTGGTGGAGAGTGGGCATGGGGTCAAGGAGCAAAAGCAGGGCACACAGGTGGCGCAGGAGGCTAGCTGCAGAAGGCAGGCAGGACCAAGAAGGGCTCTGCCAGCCAGCTGGGAGTGTGAAAACCGCAATGCCCTCCCATCCCTATCCTTAGTTTTGCTTTCTGTAGTTTCAGTTAACTGTAGTCAGCAGCAGGCAAAACATACTAAATGGAAAATTCCAGAAATAAGCAATTCATACATGTTAAATTGCACACCACTGGAGTAGGATGAGGAAATCTTGGGCCATCTCAACTGGACACCAACCCGGCCTTTATCCAGTGTATTAATGATCAGTACACAACCCTCCCATTAGCAAGTGGCCATCTGAGTTATTAGACCAATAGTTGCTGTATTAAAATGCTTATAGTTAAATAATCTTTATTTCACTTAAAAAATACCTCCAACCCACAAGAGTAATTATATGAAGGAGGCATCACAGCATAAAATGTGGAGTAACTCTGGTCCCTGTGGCAATACAGCAGGACATGTGGGGGGAAAAGGAATTTATATATCGCTCAGTAATAGCCACAGTGTGATCACGCTACTGATCTTGAAATGGATCACCTGTGATCCAGGAGGATCACTGTATCAAGATTTTATTTATTTATTTATTTATTTACATACCAAGAATTGAAGTGAGGGTCTTGTGTTTGCCAGGCAGGTGCTGTGCCACTGAGCCATACTTTCAGCCCCTGTGTCAGGATTTTAGTTACAGCTGTAATCAGCTGAGATCTGGCAGCATAACTCGGCTTTTCAGTAGCAACTGGTATGCGTTCTCTCTTCTTTCCCTTCAGTTCTTCAAAACGGAATGGGCATGTTCCTCACGGTGAGCCCAGGGACCTAGAGCAGCTTGTGCAGTGTCTTTCTGCCCTCTGAGCAGTAGTCCCCAGAACAGAGGGAAGTGACACCTGCCAGCCTCATTCCTTTGTGACATGCAGGGCAGTGGATACTCCTGTCAGACTACCTCTTTCTGGAATCAGCCTCACCACTTTCTGTGTGGGTCTTGGGAGCACCAAGAAGAGAGGCTGCAGACTTTGCGACTACTCCTAGGAGAGAGGAAGGGCCACCCATGTCTGAACAGAGCCATGCTCCGCTCTGGGTGGGAAAGAGAACTCCCCTTCTGGCCTGGGGACATGTGCTGCTGTGAACCCGCCATGTCCAAGCTGGTGAGTGCCCCGGAGTATGGCTGCCTTGGACAAGAGCTCACGAGGCACCCTAAAGAAACACACGTTTGAGAAATCACTCTCCTTGGCTCAGTGTGTAGAGACATAGTTCAGTGGATACTGTCTTTGTTAAAGAGAAGTCATTGGTGTTCAGTTCTGAACCAGTCCTCCTCCTGAAGAAACTATTCTGCATAATAAGTTTATAGAAACTTACCAACAAAAGGTTGTGCGCCTGCCCATCCTTCCCCACCTGTGGAGAAATGTGTTCATTCTCTGATTACTATTTTGCCAGATAAGTATCAACCCAGTGGTGTAAAGCAGCACAGATGTGTTTTCCTGGGAGTTAGAAGACTAAGATGGAGCTTATGGGTCAAGGGTCGTGGGGCTGTGTGACTTCTATGTTCCTCAGCCTCTTCAGCTCCCAGAGGCTGCTCACATTCCTTGGCTTGTGTTGCATCTCTCTAACATCTCTTTCATCACATCTCTTTTTCCTTCTTTTTTGTGAGGCACCTGGTGATGACATTGAGCCCACCTCTGCACACTACTCTCCCCATCTCACAATCCTTCACCACTGCCTCCTCTCATGCTCCACCCATGTTCAAGTGACAGTTGGGGGAGGGACTGCAGAGAAAGGTGGGATCTTTAATGTGGTCCTCTGCATGGCTCCAATTCCCTATGACCTCTTGAACAGAACCTCAGATTTTCCCTAGAGAGTCAGGCAGCAGACCCAGGCCTACCAAGTTCCTCTCAGAAAATAAAACTTTACTGTCAAGATAGCCCAAAAGCGGGGCCGGCGAGATGGTTCAGTGGTCTAAAGCGCCTGCTTAGGAGGGCTCAGGCAACTGCGGGGACTGCAGTTCGATCCCCGGCACCACATGCTGCGCCAGCGCCACCACCAGGGCAGGCTGAGCCAGCTACAAAATGAACAAATAAAGAAACAAACACACACAACAAGCAAACAAATAAATAAATAAATAAAATTAAAAAAAAAAAAAAAAAAAAAAGATAGCCCAAAAGCACAGCTCCACTCCAGGTCATGTTTCTTTTCCAGTAGAGACCAAAGCATGGTGAGCCTGAGGAGGCAGAATCCTATGGGGTTGGGATCCCACTGACAGCCCAACCAGGGGAACCCTGGAGAAGATGGAGGGGTGGGCAGGAGTTGTGTATCCACCCTGAGCACAGTGCAACCAGCCAATGAGGGGCAGCTCCCTGCCCCAGAGACTCCGTCCAGCCCTGAGCCAGCTGTGTGTGCTATGCTGCTGTTCTGATTCCTTCGCCTTCCACCAAACCTTTTCTTCAGGACTAGAGGAAGGATGCCTCGGAGGCTCGAGCACGGGGAGGAACTAGCCATACTCCAGGAAAAGCAGACATGAAAGAGCAAACTGCAGAGTTGCCCATGGTGGCAGGAGAGTAGCACACAGCGCTGTGTAGTGTGTGCATAAAACAACGTGGATGTGAGATTTAGCGGTACTGCTTATGCCTCAAGGGTGGGATTAAGAAAAACTTTTGCTTCTTTTTTTAGATATTTCTGTGCTGTTTGGATTTGGGTATTTTTCCAATAAAAATTTCATTTTATGATTATTTCTGCAATCAGGAATTGTACATGTAACATTTCAGCTGAAAGAGAGAAGTGTTGCAGTGTACTTGACCTGGAAAGCTCTTTAAAATGTCTATGGGGGAAATAGCTCAGTAGAATAAGCACTTGCATGGCAAATGCAAGGACCTGAGTTCAATCGCCAGTCCCAGAAAGGAAAAAAAAAGGTCAAATGTCTACAGAATGAGAAGTAACAATAGGGGAAAGAATAATCCAGTTTTGTGAGAAAAAGTGTCAAAATGAAGAGCAGGTTATCTCCAGGATGATATTTTGGCACACAAAATGCTTATGTCTGTGAATGGTGAACTTAGCATTTCTCTACCCTTATACAGATCTATCTGTACTTTAAAAAAAAAAAAAATAAGCATTTTTGTGCATTTTTAAAAAGAAGAAGAGTTAAGTTCCTGCACCCAGCGTCTCATGGGAGTGGGGGGTGGGGTGCAGAAGCAGGGCTCCCTCCCTCTGGCAGGGCCAGGCGTGGAGGCCCCCAGAAGCAGCTCCGCACTCACTTCATGCCTGGCCTGCCCACGCCCTGGGCCTAGCTCAGCACAGGCGGCGCAGAGGCCGACACTTGCACCTCACCCTGGCACCAGGAATTCCTTCCAGACTTGGCTCTTTACCTGTGAAAGGAAGGGCACAGCCCAGGTCCAGCTGCCGTGTGGCTGTTTTATGGTAATTGTGAGTGTGACCTTCATCGCAGACAGCATCCTTATTTGCCCAGGGCCTAATTTATATCTGCAGGAGCCTGCCTTGTTCCTGTCTATGGATTTTTAGAAAGTCTCCCAAAGCCTTAGTCGCTAAGAGCTGCGAACCCCTATTCAGTGGTTTTAGATACATTTTTGGAATTGCTGCTCAAAAGGACCTCTGCCAGAAGACATTCACCCCCTTGGCCTACCCTACAGGCTAGGCCTGAGACTGGCTAGTGGGTGGGGCGGTTCCTGGGCCCCTGCGCTGCTCCCTACCTCAACAGGCTTCCTTCCTCCCCCTCTGTGGGGTGCCTCTGTACCAATCAGAGTTAACAGCCTCCTGCTGATCACTGCTGGGCTGCCAGACTCTCCTGCCAGGCACACCAGGTGGCAAGTGCTCTGTAATCCTCCTGGGCAAACAGCACAATAGCTAGCCTTGGGCCTCCAGGATCATTTGAAAATCTCCCTTTTCCCCTATGGCAGAGGTGAGGGAAATACTCCACCCCGAGCCACACTCCAGCCTGAGACAGTGTCAGCACGCCTGGTGCCCCCATCATGGAACCACAGCGCTCCTCCTCCCCGAGGAAGAGGAAGCAGCGCATCGGGAACCTCGCCCTCCTGCTGCCTTCTGAGGCCCTTCTTGGGTAGCCTCAGTGGGAGAGGGGGAAGGGAGAGGAAGGAAAAGGGGGAGAGATGAGGAGGGGGAGGGGATGAAGTCAAGCAAACAGGAATGTGTCCCCATGGTGACAAGTCATTGTCCTTCAGGGAACATGTAGCCATTGCTCCCTTGATTGGCTTACCCACCGTGACCCTGTCATTAACCTAGAAGCCAATGTCACTCTCCTGCTCCACAGTCTTTCTGTACTGCAGGTTCCCACTGAACTAAGCAAACACTCTTCAGAAGTAGCTGCTTTCTCTTGGAGATATGCCACATCCTGTTTATAATAATACACACATGACACAGTCGTTACCCATAGTCAGCCATTGCATTTGTCCTGTGTGGCCTTGATCCCATAGGCAGAGGGGACTGAGCCAGGGGTGACACCTGACCCATGCTGTACCAGGCACACCCACCTCTCAAGAGTGTAAAATTCAAACCTTGAACTGAGGGCAGTTGACCCTGTGGCAGCTACTTTTGACCCTAAGCAAGGAAGAGAAGAGAGGCTCCAGAGGGAAAGAACCCAGGGAGGCAGTGTGAGGAGAGTCTCTGGACAGCTGTCAGACTTCCCCTCCTGGCCCTGACCCGCCCAAAGTGCAGCTGGGCCTACACTTAAGTTTTGTGAGGACTGCTTGTGTAGCCAACAAATGAATTATCTTTGTTTAATTTTCTTGAGTGAGTTTGTTACTTGAAACCAAACAATCCTTAAGAATCTCGGCTTGTCTTGGCTAGAAAGCCCAAGAGTTCTGGAATAAGCAGCTTGTTTTTAAAATAAGAATGTTTCTGGAAAGGTGTAGACCAGGCATATTTTTAGTAGTTCCCATCTTAGCATGAATGAGTTCAGGAACTTCCTTTTCTCCAAAACTTCATAGCTAGTACTGGGGGCATTCAGAGATTCAGAGATTCAGAGATTTGATGAGAGAGAGAGAGACAGAGACACAGATAGACAGATCGAGATTTTAAGAAAGCAGGCCTAGGTGCAGTGAACGCACCTATCGCTACTGGAAAATTTGCCCAGGTTAATCTTGCTCCCCCCAGTAATAAGGAAAATAAGTCACTATCATCATGACCCACTAGGATTGTTAATTTACACGATGCCTTCCTTCCAAGGAACTCATTATGTAGATGGAGGCTCATTATGAGAAAGAGATTTGAGGGTGGAGCTTACGGTGAACATGGTCTTCTAAATATGGCAACAAAGACTTTTATTACATGGGTGCATGACTTGAAGCAAGTTTCCTTCAGCAGACTAATTAAGAAGGAAAAGAAAGCTAGGGCGAGCCCAGAGTGGGGAAGAAGCGAAGCTCAGCGTTCTCATGCATTGTGAAAACTCTGCAGCTCATCCTCCAAATAGTACAATTGCAGCAAGAGAGTATACAATATCTTGAGTGTGGCTGATTTAAATAGCTTTTAAAAAACCTGTTTAAATAAAGATCTGTTTATTTTTCCTCTCTCTCTCTCTCTCTCTCTCTCTCTCTCTCTCTATCTCTATCTCTATCTCTATCTCTGTGCCTCAGACCTGCTAAAAAATTATCTACCACTGTTACTCACACCCCAGCTCTTTTTTATTTTTTGAGACAGGATCACACTAAGCTGCTTAAGCTGGCCTCAATCTTATGATTCTCCTGCCTCAGCCACTGAAGTAGCTGAAACTACAGGGTACACCAGCCCAGCAAAGATCATTATTTTTAGATGGGAAAAATGTATTGCAATTTTTAAATTTAGCATAGGAAAATGGATTGGAGTTTCTCTTAAGAAATCTTCAAAGCCAACCTGAATTAAAAAGCACTCTGGTCACTAGCTAATAGGTTATGTTCTTCCACCAGCTGTGCCATCTGCTAAGGAAAGATCACTGTGGCGCTGTCCCCAGGAAGCTACTGGTGATGAATTAAAGGAGCAGAGACATGCTGGTGAGAACCACTGGGGTGCTTCTCCTTGGGCGCAGTGACAAACACATCCTTCAGTGAGCCTGGGCTGCTCACGTGCTGACCTTACAAATTACATAAAGATGATTTGGAAAGTTCTACCATGTGGGAGCCTGCAGGACGGAGCTCCAGAGAAAATAAGCTCTCTGGAGGCAGTGGAGGGAGGGACCTCTGGGTCTTCAGAGAGAGGTGAGAGCCAGGTCTCCTGCCCTGTGCTAGACCTCAGCCCTGTCACTCTGATCCACTCAATCAACAAGCGTTTGTTGAGGGTGGCTGTTATATCTCGGATTGCAAATGTCCCTTAAATGTCTCACGTGCTCAGAAGTGGGGCCTTTGGAAGAGAATGGACCGTGCAGGTGATGCACCCATCAGAAGATTAGCACACTTATGCATGGCTGCTAGGCAGTGGGGCCTGCTTGGTAGTGGGTCACTGGGCATGTGGCCTGTAAGGGCACATTCCAGTCCCCAGTGCCTCCCTCCTCCATTTCCTGGTTGCCATGGGTTGAGCAGATTTCCTCTGCCATGTTCTCCTGCAGCACCTTTTCTACCTCGGAGCCAATTGACCAGTGACTGGATCCTCTGAAAGCTATGAGCCAAGATAAGCCCATCCTCCTCCAAGAAGGGGGTGTCAGATACTCTGTGCCAGTGCCAGGAAAGCTGCCTTACACAGTGGTTGAATGCCAACCCCAGTGCTGGGGAATATGGACATAATGACCACTCTGCCTGCACAGTTCTCAACAGGACTTGGACATGTTGATAAGCAGCATACGAACAGTCCTAGTGGAAGTGCGCACTGAGCCGGTGTGGAGGCTGCTAGGGGTGGAGTTGGAAAAGCTCAAGGCCTGCTCTAGCCCTGACATTTTACTAAGACAGGCAGGAGGGGGGAAGGCAGGCCTGAGATTGGACCATCCACCTAGGGAGGTCATGGTCCATTCAGCAAGGTAGCAGGCAGGGCAGGGTGAGGCCAGCGCTTTGAAGCCCACTGCCAGAGACACAGGTGCCTCAGCAGGACAGTGTCCCAAGGCTGGAGGGAAAACCAGGCTGGGGTGGGCAGCAGGAACCAGGAGGTGAGGAAGCAAGGAGGGAGCAAGAGAGGCTTCCATGGCAGTACTTGGACTGTCACCTGCTTCTCTTCCCCAGCCCTTCAACCTTGGGTTGACTTGAAAACCAGTTTCTGAGTTCAGATCACTGATTTTTGCCCCCGCTGACACTGACACATCAGGGACTATGGGCTGCACTTGCAACACAGAAAAGAGCAGAGGGAAGACTCGTGGGCCCTCGAACCTCAACTCAAGGAAAGGATAAGTGGCACTGTGAAGATTTTGGTTTTAGAACCCTCCCTCCCCCAAATGTGTGCCTCTTAGTGCCTCTCCTTTGCAGACATTCACAAGATCCCATCCAGGTCATCAAATAAAGTCCCAGGCCACAGGATAGTCTGAGTTCAGAGACCCTTTTCCTTGGTCAGACATGGAGACAAGCTATCCGTACAGTGCCGGAGAGGGCTCAGACCTGCCCCTGAAAGGAGTGGCCAGCAGGGAGGAAGCTCCTGTACCACATCCAACACAGCTTTGAAGGCTGCCAGGAAGCAGAAAGCCACTGCATTTTAGTTCTTACTGATTTTCTGTTAGGACTTTAGCCTCATAGATCCTCCAAGGTCCTTGGGGTCAGGCACCTGACTTATGGATTCAGGCACTCCCAATGCCACCAACCTACCCTGTGGTCTCAAATCCACCCCACTCCACCGAAAAGCTCACTGATTACTGACGGGGAGTACACACAATAACTAACCTGCCTCTCACTAAAAAATGAACCCAGTCCATGCTAGGTATAGTGCTGGAAGTTACATGTTTTCTTTTTCCTATAGGTTTTTTTTTTTTTTTTTCTTACAGGAAAATGTGATGGGTGTGTACACAGTTCTGTGAGTTTTCACAAATGTATATATGGTAACTTTGCATTAGATTGTGGTGTGACTCAAAACAGTCTGACTCCACAGTCACACTGCCTCTGATGTCATGCCCTCCTCCTGTCCCTAACTCCAGACAGCCTCAGATCTGATATCAGTTGCTATAGATTTGCCTTTTCCAGATGTCACACAACGGAATCATACATTCTGAATGCTTCTTGCCTTTGGCCAATGCATTTACGATTCATCCATGCTGTTACGTAGATAGGTGTCTTGTTCCTGTCTCACTCAATAGCACTCAATGGTATGGAGCACTATAGGTTATGGACCAGTTGAAGGCTTTCTTGGGTATTTCCAGTTTGGGGCAATTATGACTAAGGCTGCTATAAATATTCCTATGTATGTTTTTGTGAGAATACCAGTTAAATCTCTTGGGTAAATAACTTTCTTTAATCTTCACCTCTGACCTAGGCAAGTGTCACTATCTGCATTTTACAGAATGGGCAAGACAGATCTGGGGAGAAGTAAGCCATTTGCACCTAGCCACACATCCAGAGGAGCTGACTAGCAGCCCAGATTAGCTCAGCTCAGCTCTCCCAGTGCCCAGAGCCAGCCAGACTTCCCCAAGGCCCTGGACTCTGCAAGAAACCTACCCCTCAGTAGATGCCTCCAGGGTACATGTCAAGGAACCCAAAGGAAGAGCCCCTGATGAGGCTCTAGGGTACAGCTGCCCAGGTGAGTCACAGGGAACAGTGAGAACTCAGTGGGGGAACACTGTGGGCAGAGGACCAGCAGGCATGGAGCACAGAGCTGACACTGCTGGCAACCTCTTCTAAAAAGCATGGTTTGCCAGCCAGAGGATCCAGGCAGAAAGATGATGGGAAATTCATGTAGATAGGTAGGTGGGATCTGCTATGGAAACACTCAAATTCAAATTAAGGAACTGCCTCTTCTGTAGCACAGTCACAGATCGCTTAACTCCTGGGATCTTGGAATGTGTCATCATGCAAGTTCATCATTACATGCCCATCACAGAGTGCCTAAAGTGAGCCCCTATGGACACTTCTGGTGATGCTGCACAGTCTGCTGCTCCTGGGCTACAGACCTGTACAACACGTTACCGTACTGAACGCAGTAGGCATCTGAAGCACAGTGGTATTTGTATATCTGAGAACATCTAAACAGAAAAGTCATAGGAATTTTTCAGCTCCATTAAAATCTTGTGAGGTCTTGGCACCATCTTAAATGTGATCTGTCCTTGACCAAAACACTGTGAAACATGCATAACACAATTTCCTTGGCCTTTCGCTAGTGATCTGGAAGGTCTGTGAACTAGAAGGAGGTCAAGCGAGCTGAATGTGCAAGGGCAATGTTCCGAGGAAAGGTCACTGGGGAGTAAGAAGGCCTGGCACTGAACACATTCCAAGTCTCAGGAAGCTGTCTGCCTGGAAAGTACTATTCTTTGGTCCTTCAGAGGCTTCCCAGCTCTTATCACATGGCTCCTGATGCCATTTGTGTTTCTAATTCCCCTACTAGGCTAGGAGCCCTTTCAATTTCTGAATCCTCACCACTGCCACAGTGTCTACATATAGTAGACCCTTCATAAATATTTATGGAATGACTAAGAGGCTTCTTATCTTGAAATATTTTGGTTAATAAACACATCATATCAAACTTAAGAGAACAATTTCCAAAGAATTAGAGTGTAAAATGTCAAACCCTTGTGTGTTCATTAGGCAACAATATCCACTCCCTCTTCCAGAGCTTTCATGGAAGAAGTGTTACTCTCTGAGGCTTGACTTTGAGCCTTGTGAAATGACTTGCATTGGTCAATTGTACATTAGCAGGTGTAAAGTAGATAGGGGTTTGGAATTGCTTGCATACTTGGGCTTCTGCAGTTTCCATGAGAACATACATTGGTTTGCCTAATGGTGCAAGGAAAATGAGAGGCATTTGGAGCATACTCCAGATCCAACCTCCTACTTTGAGCCCCCCAGCTGAACTTTAATAAAATCAGATCACATAGAAAACCTGCAGAAGAGTCAGCAAAAAATACATGCTCGATACTGTACAATCCCAGAGTTTCAGGTTTTTTGTTATGTGGCAACAGCTGACAGATACAGCCCAAGTCTAAAACTGACCTGAGTATAATCATATCATCTTTTGCTATGAAAGGTAAGTCATAGATCCTCGTTTCAGAGTCTCACCTCTTGATACTCACTGTCCTCATAAAATTGGTATGAAAACCAACTGTCATATGAAATTGACAAGCATCTGGCACTGCTCTGACCCATGGAAAGTATTCTGTATGTGTTATTGTTAAGGTTTTTCTAGATCTTGTGTCCATCGCCGTTGTCACTGAGTGTAGAAGTATGCCGGTGAATAAAGAACTCCATGTGACAGAACGTCAAGTGACAACATCTTAGTGTATACAGAAATCCCCGTTATCTGTGAAATATGTTCCAAAACCCCCAACAAATGCCTAAAACTATACATAATATTTTGTTCCTACCCATATGCATGTTAAAATGTAATTTATAAATTAGACACAGTAAGAAATTAGCAATAAGTAACAATAAGACAGAATTGTTATAACAGTATATTGTAATGGAAGTTACATGAGGCTGGGCGTGGTGGCCCACACCTGTAACCCCAGCACTGAGAGGATGAGGCAGGAGGAGCACAAAATTCAAGCCCAGCCTGGGCAACTTTAGTGACTTAGCAAGACCCTGTCTCTAAAAGCACAGGGATGTGACTCAGTGCAAAGGTCTTGGGTTCATGCTCTAGTTCTGCAAAATCAAATAAAATGAAAATTTATGTGAATGTGGTCTCTCTTGAAAGAATAAAGACAAGTATTAAGATTTTTCAGACCCTAGTTGACCTAGGGTCAGTTACCTGTGGTAACTGAAACCACAGAAAATGAGTCTGCAGATAAGAGGGGACTACACATTGCTGTCTGTCCTTGTGCAGTGACCCAAAGTGAACTTCCCCACCTTCTGCAAAGATCTAAGGCACCACCGCCTGTTTGTTACAGTTCCTTTAATTGGTGACACAGCTGTCCTGGAAGAGGCAGGGTCTGTGTCCCCGCCTGTGTCCTGTGGAGGTGAAGACCTGGCAAGAGGCTTAATCAGCAAATGCCGCCTGGCAGGGTGCCTGTGGAGCTAAGAGCTTAGCAGAGCCTCCTTCTCCCCACCCTCATCTGTCTTTACTCCTGACAGCCTCTTAATGGCACTCAGTGTTAACTGCCAAAATGTGCAGGGATGTTGAGGACCAAGCTCAAGGACGGCAGAAGCCAAACAGAGCCCACCGCATGCGATCTTCCTCTCCGTGCTTCTACCCAGCACCGGGCCACCAGGCCGGAGCAGCTCTCTTTGTCTTCCAATTGGATAAACTCTGAAAATCACCCCACCCCCACCACTTCCATAAAAAATTAGGAGAGTTCTCTCCAAACTTGGCCAAGTCCATATACTCAAATGAACCAGGCACGGGCTCCGAAGGCATCTTGCACTTAACTAATCTGCCAGCTTCCCAGCCCTTTGGATCTGGTGATAAATTCTGCAGATACTGGTGTACACGCAGTCCTCCAAGAATGGGAACCTCCTAGGGTCTGGCTGCGGACTACAAACGTTTCTGGCAGCCCAGCTGAATCCTGGAAAACAGAAAAAACCTAGCCCACATTACATAATCCAGTTAGGAAAACATGTTTCATGCTACAACGACAGCCATCAATTTCCAAGTACTTAGACAGAGCTCTGGGTATTTTAGCTTGGCCAGGGACCTGCTCAAGAATAGCAATAGTTTAATGTCTTTGAAATCCCTCCTCTCTCCAGCAGATAGCTGTCCCTCCTGGGACTGATGTGCCTCTGTATATGGCACTGTCTTTCACAGTATCAAAGCATAAGAATTATTATGCTTCTCAGAGAGGACAGAAAGATGAGTAAAATGTTCCTAACACAAATAGGAAATGAAAATGAAGAGATAGCGAGCTGCTTAGGCACAGGCTGAAGCCATACAAAGGAGCAGCACAGGCAGCTGCATAATAAACAGAGCAGCCCCTTAAGAGTCTACCCCGCCTGCCCACATTCTCAAGTAACCCAGTAGGTTATCTGTCCCCACTACTCTGCATTTTATCTTCACCCCAGGCCCCTGAGCACCTCCATGAAGCACCCCAGGATCAGGTCAGCTTGCCCTGGCATGGCCACACACCTCCTCCCAGCACCCCTGGAGTGTATTTCATGATAATAAAGCAGTGCATATAGGAAAACAAATGCTGGGGAACTGCACACTCGCTGTGACCCTGGACTGTGGAGGCAGAGAAGTGCTGGCTCTTTCACTAAACCTGGGCCAAGCTATACGACCTCTCTGCCTTTCCCCTTCCTCATCTGCAGTGCTCAGATGTGTGCATCTCCATGCCACCATCATAGATCATTCATGAAGGGATAGGTGAAAACCATGTTGTGACACTCACTGGCCCTCAGCATGCATTAAGCACACAGCAGAATGGGTTGGTCAGCGAGTAGGGAGCGAGTGGCAGTGAAGTTGACTCATCTAGGTCAGTCTCCAAGTCCTAGACGAGAAGGAGGCCTACACTGGGCTTCATGCTCTGCTCTCACTGTGGAAACCCTCAGTGATTTTTTAACAATGCAATTCTAAATTTTTAATTTCAAGAGGGACCAAGCTCTGCAAGTCCAGCAGGGAGGCTGGCTGTGGTGCCCGAGGAGTCTTCGCCATTTCAGAGTGATACACCAAGCCCCAGTGGGACTTCAGGTATAAAACGCACTTGGTGATTTTGGCAAAGGTACCTTATTTGGAACAAGATCAATGACGGATTTTTTTTTTTTTTTTTTTGGTAGAACCAGGGTTCGAGCTCACAACCTTGCACTTGCTAGGCAGGCACTTGTGCCATGGAGCTATCTCCCTGGCCCCAGTGATGGAAATATTTTGGACTAAACCTGTCCCATTGCATGGAAAGCTTGCAGTTATTTATTTAAAACAATACAACCACCACACCACTGGAAACAAAGTATGTTCCTCACACTGAGCACCCAGGATGATGCTGTCCCTTGTCCCTCCCTCAACTTCTCAACAGCACATTGAGCCACCTCTGGGACAACAGAGAACATGCTCAGCTCTGCTGTCTCTTTCTTCCACTTTCTGGGGAGTGAGTCCTAGGTGACAGGGAGGTAGGTGTTTCCAACTCTGGAAGAACCCATTTGGCTCTCATGAACACTAACCTTGCCTTTTAACTAACCCAGTCAGCAACGTCAGGGGTTCTTGGTGCCACATCTGTTGTTCTATTGTCCTTCTCCTAGCTTCACATTCATTCAGGACTGAGTGGCAAGAGGGCTACTCTGTGGACACTCTTCATCATCCCAGCGACCACATGTCTCCTGCCATCCATCTCGTGAGCTGTGACAGGACCTGGTTAACAAGCTCTTTGACAGCTTTACTTACTACAAGGCTGTGGTATAGGGAATGTGGAGGGGCCAAGGTTCATTGCATCTCCTTCCTTAATGCACCAAGATCGCTGCTGCAGACCCCATGTAGCCTAAGGGAAAGAAAAGATGTTAAAAGTTCAGTACATTGGTTCTCAAGTTCCACTGTGCAACAGAATCACCTTTAAGACCTGTTAACATGGATTTCACTGACACCCTCAACCCAGAGTTTTGGGTTTCACAGGTCTGAAGATGGGTACCACGAACATGTGTCCACAAATTCAGGGGATGCTGCTGATTGGGGAACCACACGTTGGGAACACTGGGCTTGAATGAAATGATTTCACTTGGCTACTTCAGAGCAGGAACCAGAGCACTGCTATCTGAGCTCCAGCAGAGTGCCCTTAGTCCATTCTGTTTGATGCTTGTGCCTTCCTCAGCCCAGCTAGAAGGCCTTTGAATGCATGTTATGGTTTGTGTCTAGATATTCCCAAGCAGTCACAGGTGGAGACTTTTTTAGAGATAGATGAGTCTAGTGTGTATGATGCAGGATTGATTCATGGTGCAATACTAGGATCAAGGGCACTCGATGGAGACCACTATGAAGTGGCTCTGAGCAGGATTGAAACTAGCCAATTGGCTTTTCATGCTTACTTATGAGTCTGCCTGAGGCCTAGGTCTCTTGTTTGGAGGTGGCAACCTGTAATGGTACCAGTAAAACCTTGATACTTGAAAGGACAAGACAAAGCCACAGCTAAGGACACCTGGCTCCAACCTTAATTAGGTGGAGAAAGACTGCAGCTGCAGGCATTTCCCTCCTGCAGTGAAGGCCCTCCTGGAGGTGACATAGTTCTTTTAAGGTAACGTACGTATTACTTGGAGAAGTTCACAGAGGGATTTCCAAGTCCTACCTAGATTCCTGCATCTTCTTCAGTATCCCTACCTCTGTTTGATAACATAATAAATGTGGATGGGATGCCTAGAGATCTTTGTCTTTAGCCTAAGAATCTCAAATTCTGTGAGAGGGTTTTGATCACCTGGAGCCCTGAAATCACTCCATTTGTCTCTTTTATTTTAGCCTTCATGTCCACTTGGGGGAGTTTATAGGCCTGATCAGTCTGCAATAACTAGGGGATAATATTAACCCAATTGGCACTTGGATTAAGGGTGTGAGGGCCACCCACCCCAAGTAGCCTGGATAAGATATAAGGGAAAAAGAGAGTTGTGGTTGTTCCTTCACTTACTACCTTCTGCCTGCCATGACTATTTTTTCCTCTTTGAGGTCCCTCTGCCATGCCACCCTGCCTTGGAGCCAGTGGATGGATTATGGACTGAAACCTCTACAGACTGTGAGCTAAATAAACCTTTCCTCCTTTCACTTTTGAGTGTTTGGTACCTCATCTCAGCAACGAGAAAAGCGAAGGACAGTGAAGTTCTTATATGTGCCTTCCCTGCTAGAGCTGAAACTTGCTCTCTTCAAAACAATGAGCCTTGGGCTTCCTGGGAAAAACACACCTTAGTATTTCAGGAATTGGTGCATAGTATAAAAAATATGAATGTTTTATGAAAGAAAGTAAATGTAATCAGCTATAAATTTAACACAAATGTAGCTTTACCAAATATCAAGATTTTTAAAAAATGGTCAATAATTTTTAACCATCCTTCTGTGGTTAATCTATATTTACCTAGAAAGGGCAGGGGAGAGAACTCTGAGCTCTAAGCTCCTGCCTGGAAAGCTCAAAGACCCAGGTTCAATCCCCAGTACTGCATGCTGTGCCAGCCCTGGAACCCCTGGCACACCACGATGGCCACTGAAGCAGGGCGTGGAGGCACACACTTAGAATCCCAGCACTGGGGAGGCTGAGACAGGAAGGTCACTGCAAGTCCAAGCTGTGCAGAAAGACCCTGTACTAAATAAATGAATACTTATACAATTGGGGGGAAAATCCCAAAAATATAAAATGCCTGCTTGTAGAGTATTAGTAGGAAAGGTTTTTCAAATCCATCTTCTATGAGCTCTTTTATTGATTGTATGACATGCATTATTGAAATTTCAATACTATTTCAAATTAAGAAACATAGGGCAACAGGACCTGTTTCCAAACTTGCACTACTCTGCCCAGGCTGACTGCTCGTCCTCAACATTCAGCTGATGTTGCCGATTCTGCTCACCTGTCCCTCCTTCACTCAAAAGTCCTTCCAGGAAAACCCTGCTCATGCAGAGGACTCCACATTACTGGAGATGTAATGTAGCAGTAGAATACCTACCTATGATGTGCAAGGTGATAGATTCAATCCCCAGCACTATAAATAAATATGAAAAAATAAGCAAGAAAAACAGGCAAAATTAATTTTAGTAAAATGTTCATTTAACCAAAGTAGTATCATCTCACTGATGTAATCAGTATAAAACATTAGTGAGATAGCAGATTTTTTTCACACTAACCCTTCAAAACCTGCTGCTTTTTATGATTACAGCACTTGTCAGTCTTCACTAGCCACATGTTATGGTTTGTGTCTAATTGTCCCCCCAAAGCCTCATGCAGTCATGGGGTGATTAATTCATGATCCACTGTGATTATGGGTGTGAGTGCTACTGGGATTATGAGTGTGAGTCTACACCCAGCCTGGGGCAGAGAGCCTGAATGCAGCATAAGGGAGACAGGCTCACCCCCTGTTGCCGTTGCTGCTGCTACTCCTCCCTTTTGCTCTTTGTGGCCACCATGACAGGTCACTCTCCGCCCTGTGCCTCTCTGCCCTGGAGCCAGCTGAATATGAACTGAAGCCTCCAGTAACTGTGAGCTAAATAAACCTTTCCTTCCTTCATTTTGGATGTCAGGCATTTGTCCCTACAATGAGAGAAAAGTAACTAAGATACCACAATTCAAATGTTCTGTAGCCAAATCAGACAAAGCAACTCCAGTCTCCGGCCAAAAGTGACACTTTGGAGCCAGCACATTACAAGCTATTTGGATAGCAAAGCAGTAGAGCTTTGGCATGCCTGGGAAAAGTAAAATGGGCACTTTCCCACCTAAATACTTGCAGAATTTCTGGAGCTTTATCTTGATGATGTTACTAAAAGATTTGCATATGTATAGCAGGTAATCTTTTGGACTAGGCTTTTTATTTTTCTCTGAGCCTCTAATTTTAACATGCCAATCCCTAAATCTATAGAACATAGAATTAGATATGCAAATCATGACTTTGAGAAACACAACACACTGCTCCTCACTGGATACTTGCCCAGTGAGTGGTCCCTTCCTTCCCCATAGATCCACTCAACCCACTCTGTCTCCTCTTGAATGCAAATAGAAGCCTGATGAAGTAAAGAGATGTAACTGTAAAAGATTCTACGAGTCTTTTTTTTTCTTTTTTAGAGAAGGGTCTCCAGAGTGTTCAGAGTCTCACTATGAGATCAGATGCATAATGATCCGCTTGTTTACAGCCTCCCAAGAGCTGCAATTACAGGCACCGGAAACCACGCCCAGTCTCAACCCAGTCTCAATTGCCGGCTCAGTGTGCCTCTGGGGCAGGGCTGGCGCAGCCCGGACCCTGCACCTGCTTAGGAGGTACTTTAATTCACTATTTGGCCAGGACTGATTCTATAATTCTGACAAAAATAAACATATATATCCACCACTTTCCCACAGTTCTGAAAAGTACAATCATGAGATTCATCCTCTACTTGTGTGTAAAGCTCACTAGAACACTGAGTTTATATTTCTGCTTGAAATTTCTAGACTCCCTTAGGATCAAAGAAGTCTGCAATGTGTAGAAAGATGTGCCAAAATGCAAATAAGCAATGCTTTTTTAAAAAGATGTAAACTAATATGTTTTTTAAACTAATATTTTTAAAATAAGATGATGTGTGTGCATGATTTCTCAGTCAAATACTTAGGAATGATACAAAATGGAAAATAATAGTATCATTCCTCAGAAGCGAACCACTGTTCAGTTTCTAGTGAGTCATCCAAAAAAATATTAAATTTATGCTCTATACGCTTAAAGGTATACATGTGTATCCACTTTCCACACAAATAAGACCAGACTGTACACTACCCTATATCCTTCTTTTTCCCTTAACAATATGCCTTTTATTTCTTTGTGATAACAACACTTAAATTGAGATATATGTATCTCTTTTTTCTGAATTTTTATTTGTACTACTACGTCTCTGCAGTGCATAGTGATTACGTTCACTTGGGGCAGTTGACACATGTACATAACACACCTTAAGGCTTTCTACTTCCCTTTGTCCCATTCCCTCCTTCCCCCTCCATGCCTTGGTCCTCTTCCCATTTACAAAAGTTCTGTCTTCGTGTTTTCTATTATCTACATTTCTTTTGTTATTAAATTTATTTATACTTTGTTTTTCTCACATAAGCTATTTCTCATGTGATATTTAAGCTTGGCTGCCTGATTTAGTCCACAACATAATGGTCTGGTGGTATACCCATTTTCCTGCAAATGACTTAATTTATCCAAATGACTCAAATTTTATAGCAGAGTAGTACAACATTGTGTGTAAATAACACATTTTCTTTACCCATTCATCTGTTGATAGACATATAAGGTGCCTCCAAGACTCAGTCATTACAAATTGTGCTGCTATAAACACAGATATACCTGTATCACTATAATATAACATCTTTAAGTCTTTCAGAATAACTAGAGGGACAATAACTGGGCCAGATGGAATTTCTATTTTTAGATTTTTTTAAAATATTTTTTTAGGGACTGGCGAGATAGCTCAGCGATCAAAAGCACCTGCTGTGGTAAGTTTAGGCCACTGCAGGGACTGTGGTTTGATTGCCGGCACCACATGCTGTGCCAGCCCCACCACCAGGGCAGGATGAGCCAGCCATAATATAAATAAATAAGTAATTTTTTTTAAAATTATATTTATTTATTTATTTATTTATTTGGTAGAGTCTCGCTACGCTACTTGGACTCATGATCCTCCTGTCTCAGCCTCCCCAGCTATGGGATTACAGGCATGCACCACCATGCCCAGTTTCAGTGGCCAGCATGGCATTCTGAGCCAAGTTCCAGGACTGGCAGGGTATGCAGTACTGGGGATCAAACCCTGGTCCTTGCACTTGCCAGACAGGCACTTAGATTGCCAAGCAATTTTCCCCAGACCCTGCAGAAACTTTTTAAATTAAAAAAAAGTATTAGTATTTGTTTGCAATACACAATGATTATCTTCATCATGGGGACTTTGTGCATGTACATTCCACATCTAGATTATCTTTCTATTCCCTCTCCCTCCCTCCTCTCCCTGCCTCAATCTCTTAGTCCTCTTTCTTTCATACAAGCCCTCTCTCCTTTTTTCTTACTATCTCTTTAAAAACTACACTCCCATTTGTTGATTCTTAATGTTATTTTTTGGGGCTTTCTTGAGGAAGCCCTTGCCTATATCTTCAAGAGTTTTATCTATTTTATCTC
>PVKN010004595.1:0-33069 GCA_004027915.1 Capromys pilorides
GAAGGAAGGAAGGAAGGAAGGAAGAAAGGAAGGAAGGAAGGAAAGGGAGGCAGGGAGGAAGGAAGGAAGGAAGGCAAGCAGGCACCCATCCAAAGCAGATCTTCCCTGGGGTAATACCTCAGTGGTGAGAACACCTGCCCTTCTCTCCTCCAAATGGCCATTTCAATATTACCATTAAAGAATAAGCTAGAAGAAGACATTGATAAGCACCGCCAGCACTTTATGCGGACTGTGCTCCTCCTCTGTGCCCCTGCGTGACTGTTGCCTGCCAGGTCAGAAGCACAGATAAGGGGGCAGAGCAAGTGGGGCTCCTCAGGGACTCAGGACCAGGGCGCTTTTTGGAAGGTATCAGCGACCAACGTGCTAATTCCTCCTACCGCAGGTTCGCAGCACCAGGAGCGCCTTCTGTGTTCCCATGTTAAGGGAACGTCTTGCCCTCAGTCCCAGATGAGACACTTAAAAGGCGGATGAAAAGCAAGTCATCATTTTGTTCAAGATGTTTTCCAGAAAGTAGATGTTAGTGAAGTTTGTCCCGATGTTGTTGTTCTTGTTGTTTTTTCTATTCTGTAAATAAAAAGTGGAACAGAGGGTTCTGGTGACACTCCTGTGTGGAGGGTGCCGAGGGCAGCTTCCTGTGTTTGGACCTGGTTGTCGGAAGCTAGGAATTATTTGTCCCAAGAAACTTTCTCCCTGGGGAAGCAGCCTCCCACGGGGGCTGCGGCAATAGTCAAGGGGGAGGCGGGGAGGAGGGGAGGACGCAGGTCGTTGGTGGGTGATCCCTTAGACAATGGCTGCAGGAAATCATTCTTTCCTTTTTAACCCTGAAATTGGCACAAAGGATAAGCAGCCCTTAGGCCTGGCCACAAAGTTTCACCACAGCACGGATTTTGTGGGGCATTTCATGACGCTGTCAGATACGTGACATGCTTACAGTTTCAGGAAATGTCTGCTTCTCTCTAAGCCATTCCCTGCTCTCGGTGTATAGGTCTGTTGAACTGTTTTCTGTTCTTAACATAGAAAAACCTGCACACACTTCATGCACACCTGTCCTTGTTACTCTGCTCTCATTCCTGGGACAAACATCCGACACTCAAAACGAGGGAAGGAAAGGTTTATGTAGCTCACAGTGACTGGTGGCTTCAGTCCATACTCAGCTGGCTCCAAGGCAGAGCGGCACAGGGCAGAAAACAACCTTTCATGGCAGTGGGCAAGAGCAAGAGTGAGGGGAGAGGTAGCAGCAGCTCAAGCAGCTCACTTCTCTTCCTGCCTTACATTGCAATGCAAATCACCTGCCCCAGGGGAGGTGCAGCACCCATTTCCACAATAATCAATTACAAATTCCAGAAGCCACCCCATGATTGCATGCAGCTTTGGGGGAACACCTAGACACAAACCATAACAACACCCAACCACTGGTGTGTGGGTAAGTCCCATCCGCAGGCCGAACGCCACCCCCTCAGTGCCACAGGCCTCCTCCTTCTCCCTCTGCCACCTGCCCACCCTCTCCGAAGCAGTAACTACAGGCCATGCTTACAGTGTCCGGCTGGACTTCCTTGTTGTGTATGACTGAAGCTTCAGACTGTCCCCATACACACACCAGCCCATTCTTCACCTCCAGCCCGGCCTGGATAGCCATCTTGCTGCTCTACTGTTTTTGTGTTTCATTCACTCATTTGTTTCTTTATCTTGGTCCCAGGGAATCAAACTCGAGATCTTGCGCCTGCCATGCAGGCGCTTAAGGCACTAAGCTACCTCCCCAGCCCCTATGCTACTGCTTTAAATGCTAGTTTGTACTATATGGAATCCCACGTGACACTACCTGACACTGCTTGACTCTCCGTGCCGGCCTGGCCACACCCGCTGTTCAGGAGGTCCAGCTGCCCTGTCACCCCTCAGCCTTGGCGTCCCTGGAGGCTTCATCCCACCGTGAGGGGTTACGGGTGGACACTGGGTGTAGAGGGACCCTCTGGGAAGGGATCAGGCTTGGACGAGGTAAGGACCCCTCCCCATGATGGAGACCTGCTGGCTTTATAAGAAAAGGGAGGAGCACTCAGGACCCTGCCCAAACCAAGGCTACCCTAGGCTACCCCTCACCCCGGGGACCTGCAGAACCCTGTGCGGAAAGGACCTCTTCCCTTAAAACCCACCCAGCCTGCGGTGTTGGGTGTTGTCACACCGGTGGAAGGAACCAGAGAATGCACAAGGTATGGAGAAGCAGGTCCGGGGGGCTTAGGTCAGAGGTGAGGTCGCAGTCCCATCCGGAGGCTTGCAAAGCGTCCTCCGTGTGTGTGTGTGTCTCTCTCTCTCTCTCTCTCTCTCTCTCTCTCTCTCTCTCTCTCTCTCTCCCCTCTCTCTCTCATGCAGGGCACCAAAGCAGCTGGCAGGCTGCAGCCAGGCACGGGTCATCCTGCTGGCACCGGTGCCGAGAAGTGGGAGAAACAAGTTTCTGTGGTCCATGAGCCACCTGGCCCTTTGTCACAAGGGCCCGAACTGAGCCACGGACAACGCACGGGTCTTAGGGAAGGGTTAGTTCGCAGTGTTCACCCACTGAAGTGTCCTCCGAGACTGCTCAGTTCTGCAGGAGGCTGGGGAACTTTCTGGAACTATAAAATCCGAAGGGTCACTTTCAGGGCCCAACGTGCCCTCACCCAGGAGCCCCTGCGTGGGGCCCACTGCAGGCCGCACTGGTGGCCCCGGGTTCTAGCTGCGCAGGCTCCCTGTGTTCTAGCAGCAGGAGTCCGACGACCCACAAACGGGCCTAGGACTATCTCCCCGCAGGAACCCGAACGCTGCCCTGGGGCACCACCTCCAAGGACCCAAGTTCGGCCCACCTCACCCTCTCCACGCCCACTGGCAGAAACCAAGCCGGAAGGAGGCCGGTGAACACTGCGCACGTGCGCTCGCACACGCGCACCCAGGGCGCGCACTCGGGGCGGGGCCGAGCTCGGCGACCACGTGAGGCGTTGCGCGCCCTGCGCGGCGCGTTGGGGCCGCGTGGGATGGAGGGCACCCGGGTCGGTGGCTGCCGGTGCCCGGCGGGTCCTGCGGGTCCTGAGCGCTGTGGACACGCCCCTCGCCTGCGCTCCAGGACGTGAGTGGACACTGCCCCGGGACAGCAGGGCCAGGGCTGGCACCTGCCACTCCATCCTCGTCCTGGGCCTCGCCCCACAGGGACCGTTTCCCCAGGACAGTCGTTGAGGGGACACCCATGGTCACACCACGCCTTGGCCAGGAGACAGACGTGTAGGCAGTGACCCTGTCACCTGGGGACGCAGCCACCGTGTCCGTGAGTAAGGCCGGGGCAGCGGACGCGGCAGGGCAGTCTCGGCGTCACGGGCACCCTTTGTCCTGTGTGCTTGTCCACATCCTAGACAGGCTCCTCTGGGGACTGGGGAAGGCGGCTTCCTGAGACACCCGATCCTCACCATGAGATGTTTCTCCAAGGTTCCTAAAGCCATCCCTTAAAATAGTGGTACTCGAGCTTTGAAGTCACCACACACACACACACACACACACACACACACATCTCCAAATAGGATGAGGTCGCCAGCACCCAGCACGTAGCCGACCTTTGCCAACGGCCTTGTCAGCACCAAGTCCATGGTGGGCATCAGGCCCTGGGTATTAGGACAGGGGCCCTCGGTATCCAGATGTGAGAGCCGATCTCACTGTCTGGGGACTGCAGGAGCACCTTGTCACAGGGCTTCACACCAACAGGCTCAGGGCTCATAGTCCACAGTTACAGGGATCATGATACAAGCATACAAAAAAATATTGACTTGTGCGAGTGTGCATGTTTGTGTGTGTGCACGCGTGTGCGTCCTACTGACAGGGCGGGCACTGAGCAGAAGGAGTCTGGCACAGGGCCTGCCGCCTCCTCGGGTCCTGCCTGTGGGGATTCCTGTCCAAACAGGAATCTCCATTGGGACAGCCGTGGAGATAGCACGGCGCTCTGTGCCTGGGATGTGGGAACTGAAGACCGGGTGGCAAGCTCTCTGGATGGTCCTGCCAGCGGGAAGCAGAGCTGAGTGCGCGGCAGCCCGGCCCTGGCAGGGCCCAGCGTTCCAGCCGGCTCTTCTGGCGGGCACATGTTTAGCTGTGGTTTGCTGGTATTTTCTTGAGGATTTTTGCATCCAAGTTCGTTCAACACGGATATTGATCCATAGTGTTCTTTGCTTCTCAGTAGCGCTTTTGTCTGACTTTGCAATTGGGGGAACACAAGCCTCGTAGGATGAACTTGGAAGTGTTGCCCTTCAGCTTTCTGGAAGGGTTTGAGCAGGGCCTCGTCAGTCTTCCAACGCTGTTAGATTCAGCCAAGAAGCTCCCGTGCCTGCCTTTACTTGGACGGGAGACTTCCTAGTGGTCTTTGCTGGTTGAATCTCTTCCCTTATTATTTATTGGTCCAAATTGTCTATTTCTTAATGTTTCCGTCTAGGTCTTCACAGTTCTAAGCATCCATCCAGATTTTCTAGGCTGTCTAATTTACCAGTGTGCAATTCTTTTCATGGCCTCTGCGTTATCAGTTATTGCCTTTCCTGTTTTGGTTCTGGCTTGAGTGAGTCTTGTCTCTAGCTAGCTGAAGATTTTTTGATGTGCTTATCTTTTAAAAACTGGCTTGCTGCTGCTCTGCGTTCTCGTTTCTCCATTTCACTTCTGCTCGTGGGCGAGTCTCACTGGCTTTCTTTCCTTCTTAGCTGCTCTAGCTGAAGGTTTATTGGCTTAGCTCCAGAGAGCTGCCTTCTTGGTTGTTTTCTGTGATGTTCCAGTCTCGGTGTCATTCATTTCTTCTCTGATCTTTACTATTTCCTTCCCCGGATTAGCTTCAAGCCTTGCTTTTCTAGTTCCTTGAGGAGTAACATTTGGTTGCTTATTCAAGACCTTTGCCTTTCTCCACGTAGCTTTTTATCTTTGCAACTCTCTCTCTGGGAAGCACTGTAACTGCCTACCCTAAGCCTTATCAGTGAATGTGTTTTTGTAATGAAATACTTCCTTTACTTTGCTTTCTGATTCCTTCTTTAAACCATGGACTGCTCAGAAGCGCATTTTTTAGTTTCCACAGATTGATGAGAATTTCAGTTTTCCTTATTGATTTCTGGTTTCACACCATAATGGTTGGGAAAGTGACCTGAGATAACTTTAGTCCTAAGTGTTCTGAGTGTTGTGCCACATTTTGAACCTCAACTACCTGAAGAGTTATAAGAAGTGACACCTCGAAGCCACAAGCAGGCATGAGGTCCCTGTCCTATGCGTGGGCTAATGCCCGAGTGTGGCAGAGAGTATGTGTCTCGGCTGGGCTCTGCTGCGGCGGCCCCTGGCCTCTTTGCCTTCTGGCCATCCCTCTGCTGCGGATGAGCAGGGAAGAAGGCCTCACCCTATGCCAGCCTCTCCTTGGATTCCTGACCCTGAAGACCATGAACTGATCCAGTTCTGGCCTCTGTATGTACCCAGCCTGTGATGTCCTATGAAGCAGCGTAAGACTGAGAAAACTACTTCCGAGGCCTGGCTCAGCGTGTGCCCTGGGAGTCCACAGCCACACCACCCTGAGCGCACCCAGTCTCATCCGAGTGTACCCTGGGAAGCCCCAGGTGCACCTGGGGGAGTGCTCGCTCTGCTGCTGCAGGAAGGAAGGTTCTGGACACATCTGTTAGGCCCACGTTGTGCGAAGCGTGCCAAGCCCACTGTTTATTGACAGATTCGGGGATGAGGGAGTCTGGAATATCTCTCCACTGCCAAAAGTGGGGCACTGAGTTTGCTTGCTTTTGGAAGCAAGATGTGGTGGTTCATGCCTGTGCCCCTGGCACTCAGGAGGCTGAGGCAGGAGGACCTGAGCTGCATCGCGAGTTCGAGGCCAGCCTGGACTGCATAGCAAGATGCTTCCCCACCTGCCCCCTGTAAAATGAACTTGTCTGCCATTACTGTATTGATCTATCTCTCCCTTCAGCTCTGTTACCATTTGCCTTATATATCATGTGCCCTGGTGTTGGGTGCAAACATGCTTGCAACTGCCATGCCCTTCCGAGGATCTGCCTCTGTCATGTGGTCATCACCCTCTGTGACTCTTCTTACAGCCGCTAACCCAGGGTCCATTCCGTCCCCTGGAAGTAGAGCTGCTGTGTTCTCTGCTTTCTGCTTATGCAGAGCACCTTTCTCTACCTCTTCTCCCTTGGTCTGTGTGGTTTTTTTAAAAGCGAGGTGAGTCTCTTATAGGGAGTTCAGAGTTTCACTGCGTCTGTCTGTCCATCTGTGAACCCTCCACCTTTAGTCCACACGGCCTTGCGTTTGCTGTTGCCATGGTCTCCCAGTGTGCGCTTTCTCCGTTCCTTCCTAAGCTCTTGCCAGCTCTCTCTGTGACGCACTGAGCATTGCTGTGGCTCTGATTCGCTCCCCCTGGCCTTTACTGCACCTGCTGAAGGCCTTGCCTTTAGTGAACTCGGGCCACGTACAGCGCACTGCCTAGGCTAACCCGTTCTAAGCTGATAAACACCTCACTTTGTGCACGAGAAAAGCTCTTCGGTTTTACTGTAGTCACGTTTCATGTTTCTGATGCTGCGGTTTACGTCTCTTTATATTGCTTATCCTTTGGCAAGCTGATGTATCTCTCGTTATCTTTAACAGTCTGGTACTGGAGTTTTAAGGGCTCACACATCCCCTTTACAACCAAAGAGTGCTCTCGATTTGTCTGGGCATTGACCTTGCTCGGGAGCTTTGTGCTTTCGTGTGCTCTCATGTGTTTTATTAATTAGGAGCCTTCGTCAAGCTGAAGAATTCTCTCTGACATTTCCTGTAAGGCAGGCCAAAGTCTGATGTGTTCCCTCTGCTTTTGTTTGTGTGAGAAAGTCTGGATTTTGTCCTCGGTTTAAAGGACAGCTTTCTGGGGTGAAATGTGTTGGGTAGGTTTTTCAGTGGCCGCAGAGAAGCAGAAGTACAAGAAAGGGAGGGGAAGACCTTGCTGGCGGTAGAGCAGGGCACGAGAGGACGGACAGCAGGGGGACAGCAGAGGGAACAGCAGGGGGACGGGGGATCCTCTGATCTGAGGCAGGGAGGCCTTTGTGGGCTGTTGCCAGGGCCAGGTTCAGGGACACACAGGAGCTGACTGGAGGCGCCCTTGCGTGCATGTGTGGGAAAGACATCCAGGACTGGGGTGGGAAGGAGGAGGAAGGGTCACTGGGAAGATAAGCCATTGCCATGTTGAGCCAGGGCCATGGCAATTTAGCAGTTTGTACTTGGACCGGAGCCTATCAGGTTTGTTTTGTTTTGGTTTTTGGTACCAGAGTTCGTGTTTTCTAAAACCAAAGAATGAATTTTAGGAACAACAGAGGTTAAGAGCAGAATACATTTATTGGGGGAAAGAAAGCTCCTGTCCGACAGAGAGACCAAAGGAGACCCGAGTGGGTTGCCGAGGACCCTGCTTTTTCTAGGGACTTTTTCGAGCAAATCCATGAGGTGAGGTGCGTCTAGGGTGGGAAACATAGGAACCCACTTAGGTGGGCCTGAGGTGGGACAGAGCTGTGGCCCACCAATAAGACTGCAAGCGCAGTTGCTCGGATAATACTGATTAAGTCGCAGTCCAACAGGGAGGTGAGTCACAGAGTAAGGGGGCGTGAACTTCCTGTGGGGGGGTTGACTTGGTGATTCTTGGTGGCTTTTTCAAGCTGGTAGAGTCCTGTTTAGACTATGGCTCCCTGGCGTCAGGCCCTCGGGAGGTGTGTCTGGTGTCTAGAGGTCTGGCCCACAGCGATGCCCGTCTCTCCCACAGTTGCATGGTATCTCATCTTCCACAGGGGCTCCTTGAAGGCCTATAATATTTGATTCGCCTATAATATTTCTGTCTAACTCAGCTGCCTACCGTATGGGAACTGGCCTTAGTAAGAAAGCCTCCACCTCCAGGCAAGCAGGCAGGCAGAGAGGTGGGCTGACGCCCCACGCAGTGGGACGACATAGGGTGGCTGTGGGTGCTGGATCCAGAAGGCTGCTCTCAATGGCCCGGGCAGCTGGGTTCCACGGCCTTGGCCCCTGTGTGCGTCTTGGTGATGGCTCATGGGAGCTCCGAGGGAGGGCAGGCCTCGGCTGTTCTGGGGTCCAGAGTGGAGGCTAGAGGCAACAGCGTGCGCACACTGCAGACGGCAGCGTCCGTCCAGGCATGGAGGCAGAGGTCCACTGCAGACACACAGGAGGCCAAGGCTGGAGCCCGCTGTGGGTATGCACGTTTCGAGGGGAGTGGCAGCCGCAGCTCCGTAGGCGCTGTGGACCAGCAGCAGGCATCAGGCTGTGCGCACACCAGCAGCTGAAAGGCGGGGCTGGAGGTGCTCGCGCATGCGCAGCTGGGGGCCAGGCGCAGGTATAAGCGCAGTGGTGCGAGTGGAAGCAGAGGTCTGGCCAGCTCTGTTGGCCAGCTCTGTTGGCCAGCTCGACCCAGCGGCCGAAGCTGTCAGCGTGCAGTTGCCAGATTGCAGGAGGTAAAGCTCTTCTCTTCAGAGCAGTGGGGACAAAGCCTGCAGAAGAACCGTAGCCGGCATACGTGCAGCTTTGGCACTGCGTCCCCGGGCCAAAAAGCCTGCAGTGCAGCGTGGCGGGTGGTTCTAGGAAGGGGGGCGCGGGGGGCAGGCACCTGGAGAATCCAAAGCCCACTGCGGGTGCCCCCTGGTCTGGCCATGAGAGGAAAGCTCCAGTGGCTCCAGGGAGACGGGAGGAGGCCTGCCAACGCTGCTGGCCAGGGCCACCAGAGCCAAAGCAAGCACCTGGCTCTAGGTGGCTCCACAGAGCTGCAAAGGAGAGAGGGGTCAAGACCCCTGGAAATGGCAGGGGCAGGTGGTTTTCTCTTCTGGAGTCCACAGTCACTTACACTGTGGGGTCCTCAGGGTGAGGCCCTCTGGGGAGACACCTGTGCACGGAAGGCCCCCGAGGTCACTGCGGTGTTGTAGGGCCTGGCCCCCGTGTTTTCCCCGAGGTCTCCAGCAGCTCTGCTCCGGGTCCCCTCGGAGACCACCGGCTGCACAGCCGGCTCCGGACAGGGGCAGCGCGGGTGGGGCTCCTGCACCCCAGCAGAGCCGCCTGGCGCTGGCGGACCTGGCTAAGGAGACTGCCTGCCGCCTGTGCTTCCTGAAGTTCCTCGTGGGTTTTTTTTTCTCCTTCTTCCAATCTATTGCTGCGTTTCCTTAAATGGAGCTGTGCGCTCCCAAATAAGGACGGTTTTGGCCTCTCCCTACTGTCCTTACCCCTTCTCCCTTTACCTCACTGTTCAAATGCACTGACGGTTAAGTAGAAGGATCCCCTGTAAGCCTTGGGTACTGTGGGCTCCTCCGGGCCTGCACTGACCACATGGGGACAGTCTGGAGGTGGGCTGTTTTACCCTGCAGGATGTCGGGCTCACTCATACACGTCACTAATTTACTCAGCGACTGCTTGCAAGTGACATTAGCGGTGGCTTACCCACAAGTCCCAGTGGCAGGCACTGCCCGCCACTGCTACCTGCTGCACCCGTGGTGCAAACCAGGTCTTGCCCCTCACACGAGGACAGCTCCCGGGGTGGTCCTCATGCAGCCCACTCGGTTTTTGATTCCCCCATTCATGCTTGGACCAATCCAGTCCTACAGAACGGTTGCTTGCTTCTGCTTTAAAATAAGAACAGGCTCAAAGGAAGTCGCAAGCTCCACCTACACACCTACACATGCTGTGACCCCCTGCCTCTTTGAACCCATGAAAGCCAGGGTGCCCCCTACGTGTGCACATCACAGATGTCCCCACCACTCCAGGAGCATTGTAGATGCTTGCCTTTGTGCACACGGACAGGGCCTGTGTGTCAGCCGCCACGGGTCAGCCGCTGGGAGCTCCGGGCACCTGGGTTCCCTGTCCTTGGGCAGCAGCGTCTGTGCCGTCCTCCACGGCCGCCATGCTTGCTGTAAGAGGACTTTTGTGCTCCCCGCTGCCCTTCTCCATCGGCCACTGTCGTGATCTCTTTCACGAGCAAAGATCGTGAACCAAGTAGAGAGGGCAGGGCAGTGCAGGAGACAGCTAGGCACAGAAAGCTACTCTCCTGGGCCGCTGGATGGAGCCCAGGCCCAGCAGTTCGTGCTGTTTCTTAGGGCTTGAGGCTGAGTGGCAAAACCCTCTGCTTTACTGACCTACTGACTGCGCACAAGTTGGTGGGGTCCAACTATGTCCTCACAAGGGAGCTGCCTTGGCCATGCTTTTTTTCTTCTTTTTTCTTTTTCTTTTTTTTTTTTTTGTACTGGGCATAAAACTCAGGACCTCATGCTTGCCGGGCAGGCACGTAAGCCACTGAGCTCTCTCACCAGCCCCTGCCATCCGCTTCTGATAGTGACAAAACTCTCTGCAAAGCCAGAGCTCCTGCTCTCACCAGTTGTCCCACCAAGGCCATCCTTGCAAAGCACAGGTACACGTGCAGGAGCAATGGGGTCCTGGCCTCCCGCTGTGGGCTGGGCAGTCTCTCTGGCCACGTCCTCAGCTCTGGCTTTCTCTGTGCAGGCAGCAGGGGTGGCCGTCACAGCTCCACAGACACACGCAGGCAGTGACAGTGGCCTCCTCTTCGTGAAGCACCCTCCCATTTCCCAAGCGCTGTCCCATCTTCCCATAGCTTCTGCAGTGACAGGTTGCCCGATGGCCCCCTTCACATTACCTTCCGTGTCGCTTAGTGCCAGGGCCTTAGCCAGCATCACTGACCTAACAGCCGCAAAGCTTGATAATTACAAGAACACATGCAGGCTTTCCCACTCACTGGAGCTCATTTCAATGCCGAACGCAGCTACGCGCCTGTTCCATGTGTCTTCATCCTGGGGTCTGCACCGAAGAGCAGCCGACCTCTGGGGAGCGGTCGCCTCAGGGCCCAGGTAAGCGGCACTAAACGGACAGGAGCGTGCGCTGTCACAGAGGAGGATGTGGGCTCAGATCTGGCCTGTGCCGCTCCGCCAAGGCCTGGCTGTGTCAGATGCAGGGGCAAGGTGGGCAAGGAGCCTCGTGCTCCACGAGTGGGGCCATCGTGAGTCCCAAGGCAACGTGTGCGGCAGGTACTGGGGCGGTCGTTCCGGTGGCCTCAGTCGTCTCTCTGAACTACCACCTCCCAGAAACCCTTAGGGAAAGCCATCAGTGAGAACCTCTGGCCACTCTGGGAACGTAAGATGCAAAGCTCTGCCTTTGCCCAAGCCTGAGATGCAGCCTCTGATCTGGAACACTCCAGAAATTCTCACCTGGTGTTCAGCCTGCACCATGGGTTTTATAAGGGCAGAGGGCGATACATTTTGCAGATGCAGCTGTATCTCCTAGACAGGCCTGAAAAGGCACTCGGGGGCTGGGGCAGGTGAGCCATCAGGACTTCTGAGGCCTCCCACCCCTTCCTCTCCTTACCCCGGGCTCCCCACACTCCTCTTTCCGCAAGGTAGAATACAGCAGCACAACACCTTCTTGTCCAAGAGCCGGGCCCTTGACAAGACAGCAGCACCTTCAGGCCAAGCGCAGTTTCCCAGGAGTGGAGCTTTTTCTGTTGCAGTTGGAACCGGATGTCCACCCCTGCCATGTCAGCCCTTGCTAGTTACAGGGCATTTTGTGGACACCAAACATAGCAGTCAGAAAGCCAAACCCAAGTGGCCCCTCTGGACTCTGAGAGCAGATCATGCCCAGAAGAGGCGACAGTACTGAAAGCCAGGCGCCAACTCCGAGGGCTGTCCATTCAGTCTCATCTCACAGCCCTGACAGCAGAAGGAATTCTGAGGGATAGACCTTGGGTTTGGCCAGGAAATGATGAGTTGTTTAGCAGAGACAAATATCAGGGGGCTGAAGCGAGAAGCTTTTAAAGTTTTCATTGTAAGAGTCCTTCCCAAAGGTCACGAGTATCATTTTTCTCTGTATTTCTCTACAGGGAAGGAGTCCATTCATCCGCCATAACTCATAAGTCATATCTTAGTTACGATGCCAAGAAGATATCTCATCAGAGAGGAGACCAAGGCCCTGGGGGTAAGGACTCGGGACCCCTGGCTCATGTGTAAGCAGCACTACTTCCCACTGATAGTAAGAACACGCTGACCTGAGGTGCAGGGAGCCCCCCCAGTGGGCACAGGGGACCACAGTGCTGTGAGGGGAAGCTGAGCAGACACAACTTATAGCTCCGTAGTCCGTGCCTGAGCCTGCAGCACTACCCCGCTACCCAGGAGCTAAGCAAGCATCCTGGGGCTGCTAGATGGATGGGCCGGCATCCTCCTTTGTCTTACTGAAGCAGAGCTCTAGGCCCTAACCAGGAGGTCACATTGTGATCCCCAAATCAAGAGAGACCACGGCACCAAGGTCCTGGTGGGCAGGGCACTGTTGGAGCTCTCCTGTCCTCCCGCGCAGATATCAGTTCTATAGGTCTTCCCTGACCTCCCCCTCACCTCTCCTCCAATTTAAAGTTCTGGAACCTTCCATGGTCACAGAAACCACCAGTGTTTTTGGGTGTTGGATTAACACGTGTGTCTGAGCAAGCAGCGTTAGAGCCAGCACCAGGAAATCCCCAGCACGCTGTGCGTCTGCGTCTCTGCAGCTGGCAGGGCCCTACCATTATGCCCGATGACGTGGGCAGGTGTGCATGCAGTGCGGCGCTGTATAGAGTGAGGGCAGGGAGCTGCCAGCTGCCCGAGCATCCCAGCCCCTGGGCTTGCTCCTGACCTCCACGTGGGACCTGAAACGGTGGTGGCAGTGCTCCTGAGAAGGCATAGAGACCTCTCACTGGTTGCCCACAGGCTGCCGGGGAGATTGGCCGCCACCTCGCAGAAAGCGAAGGGCTTAGAAGCCGGTCTCAGTCCCTCCTGCTAAACGCTTGGGGACTCTCTCGCCAAGCACAGAGGAGGCCGGTGGCTTTGTGGCCTAAGAGGAGCTGAAATTAGGGACCATGGTGAGTGGGGAAACCCACTTCATTTCCAGCCTTCATCTGTCAGATGAAAGCAGACATCAAAAATAAATATCTGAGGCCAGGGAGATCCTCAATGGCTTAAGCACCTGCCTGGAAAGTACAAGGTCCTGAGTTTGATCCCTGGGGGAAAAAAAGAAAGAAAAATCCCTGGCCTTAGGCTGCTTCAAAGCGCATGCTGTCTTCAAGAGAGAGTCGACTCAAGATTCCATAGTCGTTCATCTTATAGGGCAGCGGGGCTGGGCCAGTGGGGAGGGGTGCAAATAACCGCTAGAAGGTTATTCTGGTTACTTCCCTGAGTGTATTATGGAAAGTGTTAACCTTTAAATGAGAGAGCTTTCATACTTCCAAAACTGCCGTATAGATTTAAAACAATTCTGATCAAAGTTCCAGGAGCATATCTCACAGGACTGTTGAAAACAATCCTAAAATTCACTTGGAAACAGAAGGGACCTAGACTAGCAAAGGGGATTCAGGGCAACAAAGGCAAGGCAGAGAGGCATCACAATCCCCAGCTTGAAAATACATTACTTGGGGCTGGGAGATAGCTCAGGGGCACAAGCGCCTGCCTGGCAAGTGCAAGGTCCTGAGTTCAATCCCTGGTTCTGAAAAAAAAAAATGAATGAATGAAAATACATTACTGTGACAGTAGAGCTACTGTGATAAAAGAGTTGGTGCTGGCTACAAAAGAAAAGAAAAAAAAAAACAGACCTGAAGGTCAGTGGGACAGACTAGAAGGCGCAGGAACAACCTGAGAGACACTCAGACACCTAACCATGGACGAAGGTGCCAAGCACGTCCACTGGAAGGTCACGGGGCTCTTCACTAAATGGCACTGGAAAGGCCGGCGATGCACGTGCCGAGGATTACAGTTGGACCCATATCAGTCACCGTGCAGTAAACTAAAGTTGAAATGGACCGGAGTTCTAAATGTTAAAAATAAAAACATTAGCTCTGTTGGCAGAAAAAATAGGTAAAACAGGGGAAGACTTTATGAATAAAACTCCGATGGCACAGGAAGCGTCACAAAGAATCAACAGCTGGGGTCTCGCCTTACTTAGAAAGCTGCTTCACATCAAGAGAAGCCACCAACAGAGTGAAAAGACAACCTGCAGTGGGGGAACTACGTTTGCCAGCTATTCCTCAGATGAAGGATTACTATCACGAACATATAAAGAACTCAAAAGCATCCCACAGATTTAAAGACCCAATCTAAAAATGGACATCTGAGATAAATACACACTTCTCTTGGGAAGAAATACAAACAGCCAATAAATATTTGAAAAAGTATTTGATGTCACTGATCATTTGAGGGATGTAAATGAAAACACTGAGGTTCCATCTCCAGAGAGAATGGCATCACCCAGAAATCAACCAAGGGCCGAGGAGATAGCTCAGCAGCCTGAGCCCCTGCCCGGAAAGCACAAGGTCCTGAATCCAACCCCTGGTGAAAAAAAAAAAGTCAAGCAAAAAATAATAATAGAAAACAGAGGTCAACCAACAGTAAATGCTGGAGAGGCTGTGGTAGAGGCTGAAGAAGCAATCCTTCTGTGCTGCTGGTGTGAGTGCAGACCGGTGCAACCGCTGTGGAAATCAGTGAGAGCCTCCTCAAAGCATTAGAACTAGAAGCCTCATGGGCTGCAGCCGCTCCCAGGTCTTTCCAAAAGAATTAAAAGCATCATGCCATGGTCACACATGCACACGTATGTTTACAGCAGGGCAATCTATAATAGCCCAATCTTGGAAACAACCAAGTGGTGCCCACCAGCCAATGAGTGGATGAAGAAGATGGAGTTTTGTTTGGTTGGTTTTTTTAACACAATGGAGAACTACTCTGTCATAAAGGACACACTCGAGGCACTTGTAAGAAAGTGGATGCACCTCGAGGCCACACGCTCAAGTGAAGTAAATCAGACACACGAGTCAATACCACACTGTTTCTCTGGTGTGAGAAACTGTAAGTGTAAATAAGGACCAAAATGTACAAGAGGCACGGCGACATAGGAAGGACCTGTGCAAGGAGGAGGAGAGTGAACGGGATGGGAGGGGGGAGAATAGAAAGGGAAAGAAAAGATGGAAGGGAGGAAGGAAGGAAGGAAGGAAGGAAGGAAGGAAGGAAGGAAGGAAAGAAAGAAAAGACATAGAAACAAAGGTTTTATAAATGGAGGCGAGGAGTGGAAGGGAAGGTAGGGGAATGGGGAAAACAAGCTGTACCTTGTCCAGGTACAAATTCTTTAGGATGCATGTGATCGTTGCGTAGATCTAAAATGTTCTAATGAAATTTGATTTGAATAAGTACTTTTTAAAATTAAAACAAACCAGCAGGCCTGGAGTGGAGTGGGTTGCCTTGGAGAAAGCAGACGGGCCTCCCGGAGTCACCTGGATGCGCCCAGGAGCAGCCTGGCTTCTCTGGCCCCCCGCAGGCACCTCCAGAAGACTGTGTGTCTCCAGTGAGCCAGGCTGCAGCCTGGAACAAGAGCACTGGCTCTCCTGGGCCTCCGGCCGGCCAGGTATTTATTTGTCCTGTTGGTTCTGCTTCCCTGGAGCACACTCAGTAACCTGGATTTCCTTCCCAAGAGTGATTCTAAAGGACATTAATTTTAAGCCTCAGTTTCATGACCTGGCTTTCGGGTTTGTGGACCTAGCTGTCTGATTAGGGTTCAGTGCACCAACGACTCTGTTCGCATAGCAGCTGGAAAAGCGGTCGGGGTGCACGGCAGTTACACAAAACGTCGCCACTCGGTCCTCGGAGCCAGACACAAGGAGCAAGGACCCAGGTGAACACTTGAATCCCAAGACCAGGGCTGCTAGACACAGCCCAGAAGCGTGTGGGCAAGCTGAACTCATAAAACAATGGATTCCCAGCCTCAATGACTGTCTGCAGTCTCAGGGAGGGTGTTGAGGAGGACAGCACCAGTCCCTCTGCTTGCAGCGGACATGGGAGGAGCCCAAGCGGGAACTCTGAGACCCCAAATCCCCTAAATTTTCTTTTCTAGGAGAAGCAAACCCTGCACTGCCTGAGAGAACTGTAGCAGCGGCCCCTGCGGGAACCGCCAAGACAATCTTTGTCCCCCACGAACCACCCACCCTCCTCTCTTCCTAGATCTGTTACCAACAGTCCCAGACTCCTAAAGGCGAAACACCCAGTGTGAGCTGTGAGGCAGTGCGCAGGAAGACTTGAATTTGCATTTCTAGTTTAAACAGGCAAAAGTCCGAGTAGGGATGGCATGAGCTACGCGGGCATAAAGGGCACAGGAGATGACGTGGAGGGGACGAGGTGGCATCAGGCTGAGAACATCGCTGCGGGCCCACAAGCCTCTCTGTGCGGTTCAGGCTGGCCTTGAGCTCACTTTTGTAGCCCAGGCTGGTCTCAAACGCACACTGATCCTCCTGCCTCAGCCTCCCAAGTGCTGGGATTACAGGCGTGCACCACCACGCCCGGCTCGAGATTCCGCATTTTGTCTGCAACTGGAGAGGTGTTTGGCTGGCAGGCTAACCAGGGCCTCGAGAGGTGGTCCCACTAGTGAGCTCCAGCGCCAGACCCGCTCCCCTTGCTGCAGAGAAAGAGGCTTTGGGAGGGGCTCCGGGAGGCTGAGGAGCACCGGGCTTATGCATCTGGAGGCCAACTCGCCACCCATCCTTGGATCATGCAGAAGGCGCAACTTTCATCACAAGTGAAGAAGTAAATCTGTGAGGGAGACCCAGTGTTCTGCAGAGCTCCATACTCACGTTTCTTGTCAGGGCAGGCCTGCCATTAGAAACAGTAGCCACAGAAGGAAGCCACTTAGCTGCCGTGGGAGTCCCTGGCCTCTGTGGGGGCGGGGCACGGTAGATGCCCCTGGAAGCTGGCATCCACCATGGGCACAGTGGGCATGGCTACCGCGATGGACAGGAGAGCCAGAGCAGTGACGAGGAGAGCCCAGCAGGCAGCCCCTGTGGTGCTGGCCAGCTGAACATGGCATTGCAGGAAATGAAATAAAAATCCTAAAGCACTAATCGCTCTATAGAGGCAGAGAAGTTATGGATCGGGTGAGCTAATGTCTAACATCGTAAAGGCAGAGAATGGCGTTCTCTCAGTCAGTCACAAAGCTTGAGCCTGCTTGACCTAAGCCAGCTTAGCTGACAGGAAGGCAGAGCCTCCTCAAGCGGGGACTCCCATCCGCCTCCAAAATTGGGCAGCATCAATGCTTATTTAAGTCCTTCCCACAGGGACCTCCTAGCACCGTCTTTTGGCGGAGTTACCACTGGGGAAAAGAAAATAAGTATTCACCTTTTAAGGCATGAGGCACTGACCCCCGACTGACACTAAGCACAGGAAACCCAACGCCCCCGCAGCCCAGGGTGGGAATAGGCCTCTACAGGAATCAAGCCCTTGGTGCAGTTTCCCCTTAAATCCGCCTCCCACTGGCCCGGTGGGTCCCAAATCCATCCTGCACTGATTTCTCCACTTCCAAATGCATGATGGGAAGAGGCAGACTCATTCCCTGAGCTTCGAGGTGAAGGCTGTCACAGAGTAAGGGATCAAGTGGAAGCCACAGGGGCTGCTGCTGTCTGCAGCGATGTTGCTCCAAGCGCAGCACGACTTCCCTGCAGAATGGTACTCACAGGCCTGAAGGGTGCCGGGAAGGGATCTGCAGCTCAGCTTGCCTGTGGGGCCCATGCAGAAGATGCGCGTGTCTTGGTGGACAGTGATAGATTACTGTGGGGTTAATCAAGGGGGAGTTTTAACTGCAGCTTCAGTATCAAATGCTGTTCCATGGATAAAATTAACACATTCCCTCCTTGCTAGCAGGCAGCTAACTACTGAGCTGGAAAATGGTTTGCTCCATCCCTGTTAGCCAAGACCACCAGAAGCCGCTGCTCTCCGCTGGCAGGGGCAGCAGCACCCTTCGCGGCCCTGCCTCGGGGCTGTGTCAGCTCTCCAGCCCCAGATCACAGCATGCTTTGCAGAGATCTTGATTGTTCTCTTCTTTCGAAGACCTGACACTGGCCTGTTCTGTTCAGGAGTATGCCGATGGGACCTAGGCGCCGACGGGACCTAGGCGCCAACAGGACCTAGGAGCTGACAGGACCTAGGCGCCGACGGGACCTAGGCACCAAGGGGACCTAGGAACCAACAGGACCTAGGCACCAGCAGGACCTAGGCACCAAGGGGACCTAGAAGCCAATAGGACCTAGGAGCTGACAGGACATAGGCGCCAACAGCCTAGGAGCTGACCAGACCTAGGCGCTGATGGGACCTAGGCACCAACGGGACCTAGGAGCTGACAGGACCTAGGTGCCAACAGCCTAGGAGCTGACCAGACCTAGGCACCGACGGGACCTAGGCGCCAAGGGGACCTAGAAGCCAACAGGACCTAAGCACCAATGAGACCTAGGCACCAAGGGGACCTAGGACCCAAGAGGACCTAGGCACCAGCAGGACCTAGGCACCGACAGGAGCTAGGAGCTGACAGGACGTAGGCGCCAACAGCCTAGGAGCTGACGGGACCTAGGTGCCAATAGGACCTAGGTGCCAATAGGACCTAGGCGCCAACAGGACCTAGGAGCCAACAGGAGTTAGGAGCCAATAGGACCTAGGCACCAATGAGACCTAGGCGCCAAGGGGACCTAGACACCGACGGGACCTAGGAGCCAACAAGACCTAGGCACCAGTGGGACCTAGGCGCCGACAGGAGCTAGGTGCCAATGGGACCTAAGCACCAACAGGACCTAGGAGCCGACAGGACCTAGGCACCAACAGGACCTAGGCACTAACAGGACCTAGGAGCTGACAGGACCTAGGCGCCAACAGCCTAGGAGCTGACCAGACCTAGGCGCCAACAGGACCTAGGCACCAACAAGACCTAGGCACCAAGGGAACCTAGGACCCAACAGGACCTAGGCGCCAGTGGGACCTAGGCGCCGACAGGACCTAGGCACTGACAGGACCTAGGAGCCGAGAGGACCTAGGCCCCAACAGGACCTAAGAGCCTATGGGACCTAGGAGCTGACAGGACCTAGGAGCCTTCAGGACCTAGGAGCATGGTGGCCATGAGACTCTAGTTGTCCAGGGACTGGAAAGTAAATCCAACAGGTTCTAAGACCAACAAAGGGTTTTAATGTAGACTTTTTTTGCACCCCTGCTTTTGATTGCTAAATGTAACAGTCTGATCATGACACTGAATAAATGTGTCTTTTAAGGGAAAAAAAAGAGTTCTAAGGGCCTCATGGTAGGGAGTGTGTCACCCTATCCCCTCCACGGTAAAAGATGAGTTGCTGCCTTTGGCCTCTCTTGTGACCAAAAAAAGAGGCATAAAAGCTAGTGGGCCTCTTATTCATTTGCAAAAGCAAACCAAACTGCCGAGAGTTTGGGGCAGGGAGTCAGAACAGAAGATGCTGCAGTGTGGTCTTGCTGTCATGCGAGCTGCTCTACCCTTGGGCCACAGGGTCCCCAGGGGACTTGAATAGCGGTGGCCAGGAGGGTGCATTTCATAGGCTCCTACAGGCTCCTATAGGTTCATTGCAGGATTCTGGAGCCAAGCCCTGCTGTGTTGGGTGGGTACCTACCGTGGCTCTTGGCCTGCCTTTCAATGGGACTCGGCAGAAACTAAATATCTAACTAAGCTACCACACTACCTGTGGTGATGAGCTAGTGGTCAACTCCGAACACCGAGCTGAACTGTATAAGCATGGTGCTGGGTGTGGAAGGCCCACCTGAGGACGGCCACCAACAACACAACAGGAGAACAGAGGGAAGGTGGTGCGCTGTTGATGCTCCTGGAGAAGCTTGTCCCGCTGATTCTCCTGATATGCACTCACGTGTTCTAATCGTCAGAGGAGCTCAGGGCCTCGCTGTCACTGAGGATGGCTGTGGTTCTCTCTGGGGAGCTCTGGTCCTCACCTTGAGCCTTGCTTCCTGTTCAGATCCCTCAGACTGCTGGCACAGATCCTTCCTCAGGCTGGTCCAGACTTTCTGGCTTCCACCACTGCCTTTGGGTCTTTCCAGGGCAGATCCTTGGCCCGGACATGGATGGAGCACTGTTGTAGGCGCTAGGCCTCCAGTGGGACTCATGGGAGACATTGCCATGGACTCTGGGTCTTCAACTCAGCCCATGTAGGACATGGCTGTGGGATCCAGGTCCTCAGCTAGATTCCTTGGGGCTCTAGTGCATGGACCGATTTCCTGCACTGTAAGTGTTTTCCCCTGCCAGCGCTGACTGACACAACCTGAGCTGGCCATCAGGAACTAGGCGTTACTTGGCACACATAGCCATGAAGGTGGGACTGCACAGCAGCAGTCCGTTGCCAGGCAGACTAGGCACACTCCTAGCCAGGCCCAGGTGACTCGCATGGAGCAGAGGCCCCTGCCCCACGGCCCTCTTCTTGCTCTTGTACCCCTCCCTCCCTGCCTGCATCTGAAGCCTCCTGACAAGGCCCCGTGGTCACTTGACACAAGAAGAGAAGACACAGGCGTGGCTCACAGATGACTCTGCTTAGCAGCCACACCCACCCAAACCGGGTGACTGCAGTGGTGCAGCCTCTTTCTGGGTCATCCTTGAAGAAGAGAGATGAAGGAAACTCTTGTGGTGGGCAGGAATCCGAGAAATGGCCCTGGCCATTTATATTGCTGGGAAGAAGAAATGGCCCGGCACTCAGCTGGATAGCCAGGACTTGGAAGTCAGTGCCGTGACTGGAAAACTTGCATGAAGGAAGTCTGGGACAGAGGTGTGCAGATAAATCTCTGAGTAGATATCTGTGTGTCCTTGTGAATGACCAGCACAGGGCCACCTCAGCACAGCAGATAGGATGACCTGTGCTGCAGGTGCCAGGCAACCTATTGCCCATCTCCTCGATGCCCAGTGGAATCATGCACAAAGTGAGCTTTTCTTTTGGCCGTAACCACCACCTTCCAGTAATTTGCCAAAATGGCTAACACAAAGGGCAAGAGGAGGGGAACCCGGTATAGGTTCTCCAGGCCTTTTAGAAAACATGGGGTGGTTCGTTTGGCCACTTACATGTGAATCTACAAAAAGGGTGACATTGTAGACATCAAGGGAATGGGTACTGTGCAAAAAGGAATGCCTCACAAGTGTTACCATGGCAAAACAGGAAGAGTCTACAGTGTTACCCAGCATGCTGTTGGCATTGCTGTAAACAAGCAAGTTAAGGGCAAGATACTTGCCAAGAGGATTAATGTACATATGGAGCATATTAAACACTCAGAAAGTCATGATAGCTTCCTGAAACGTGTCAAGGAAAATGATCAGAAAAAGAAAGACACTAAAGAGAAAGGCACCTGGGTTCAACTGAAATGCCAGCCTGCCCCTCCCAGAGAAACACACTTTGTGAGGACCAACAGGAAGGAACCTGAGTTGTTGGAACCTGTTCCCTATGAACTCATGGCATAAGCTGGGGATATTGCTCTGCCATTCACCACCTAATTGGCAGCTTCAGTGTTCTAGGTTCTACGTAAAAACAAAACCATCCTGTGCTGTAGGGGTGATTCTCTTAGTTGAAAAGGTATGTGGTGCCTTCTTACCTCAGGAATATTTGCAGCAGATTTTCACTGCAGCTGGTAATTGCGTCTGGTCTTTACTCTTCAGTGTTTTCTTTGCTGGAAGATATTGCTGAGGTATTGTGCAGGTGTATACCCAAATATTCATGTTTATAAAATATTTATATTGGCTTGAAGATCCTGTAAATCACCATGGGGAAAGATGTATTGAAATAAATGGAAGTCACCTCAGTTCATGTAAGTCCATGTCAGTTAAATAAATTGTTCAAAGAGAAAAAAAAAAAAAAAAGTGAGCATGAGGCATTCAGGCCATGCACGCCTTGAGCAATGGGACTGCTGCTGTTGCAGGCCGACCTGACTGCAGTTCCTGCTGAGTGTCGCACGTGCCAGTGGCCGAGACCCATACCTGGGCCCCGCACGGCGCCATTCTCCAGGCTGGGCGGCCAGCCATCACTGAACCACTTCCATCATGAAGCAGCAGAGAGGTGCAGCGCACCTGCTGTGGCTCTGGATTGGCCTTCCAGTAGCCACCGCTACCACCGGCAGAATTCCATTGCCACACCGCTCTACACGCCACTGTCTCTGACCACAAAAACCACTTCCTAGCAACTAAACCACTGCAGTGATCCCACCTTCATGGGATTCAGTGGTCTCCCTATGTCTTGCATCGTCCCGTCCCAACCCGTTTGACAGATCTGAGAGACAGCCTTTCAAGAGCTCTGTCGCTACACCAGTGTTCTACAGGGGCTGGAACCAGTGTCCGTTGTTCTGTTTCTCTGAAGAGCCCTGACTAATGCACTGTCCCATGACCCCAACAGCAGAACCAGGACTTACAAGCCTCCTATGAGCCTGAAGTTTAAACTGCTCTGATTTAGATTGGGTCTAAGAGAGGAAAGAAAGGGCATCAGGACAGAAGGAAGCTGTCAAGAAAGAGCCTTAGGGCCAGGAATATAGCTTCTAGTGCCTGCCTGGCAAGAGAAGGTTGTGAGTTCAATTCCTGGGGGAAAAAAGGGCCTTAGGGACCCTCAGAGCGGAATTCGCTCCTTTGAGCCGTGTGTCCTCCTGAAGCAAATAAGCTTCTGCCTTCTACTTAACTAGGACCAAGTAGAAAATGCAGTATGAATAGGCCGGAAAGGCTGCTGGGAAGCAAAAGCAAATATTCCAATAGATGCAAACCCCGCCCAGCCCACCGGGGGTGTGCTCCCCATCTGTTTTGCTCCTTTCTTGCACACAGTCCGTCAACACTGCTGCAGAAGCACCAGGGTACCCCAGACCTTGCAACCTCTCTGACGCTGCAGTTGTAATCGTCTGTCACAGAGTGGGCCTGAATAATGACGCTGGCTCTCTCTTCTTCCAGGCTTCGCAAATAATGATCTCCCTTTTCCACTGTGCCCTGGGAACTCTCTGGATTTTTTTGATGCAACTAGAAGACAAATCAAGCAGTGTGGGTTCTGAGGCTCTGATTGTTATAATATCTTACTCATTTGCATCAGCATTCTTTGTGAGTAAACAATGGTATTATTTACTTCTGATCTTTTTCTGATGAATAAAATAAGGTATTCAAGTGGCAGAACAACACACTAAAGACCCAGTCTCTGGATTACGTTGCTCCTTTCAATTTTGAGACTGACTGGAAGTCTCATTTTTTCATTTGTTGCATATTTTGGCAAATTCCTTGAGAGGCCAAAACGTACATGCAAAAGATGCGGAAGGAGCTGCTCAAAGATTAATCCAGAGAGTGGCGACCAGGATAACTAGAGAGATTTTCTTTTGCATAGTGAAAACCCAGAGGCTTGAGATTAGTGGCCCTGGTAGGAGAGACAGTTTTTAGAGAGGTTTTATTGGGAAAGAAAAGAGACTTGAGAAGCCCAGGGGCAACTTGAGGAAGTTACACAGAGATGACTAGAGCGGTCGCTGTGAGGTTGTGGTAATAGCTCCGTAGCGTAGTCGGCAAAGCACCAAGCAGGGACATATCCCTCCACTCAGGGAGGCCCTAGGTCCTGGCTGCCCACAAGCTCTTCTAGTTCAAGGAATTTATCCATCAGGGTCACTTAGGCACAAGCCGGGTGACCTCAGGACAAGCCAGCATTCTGACTCTACCGAGGCTCCAGCTGGGCCAGCTAAAGAGCTCACCAAGGTCAGATTTCTCCAGAGGAAAAGGGGTTCAAGAGATCTTCACCCGCCTCTCCTCACTTCTCAGCCCAAGACTGCAGGGTAGCTTGATCCCTGAGCCTTGTGGAAAAGTCCCTAAGACACAGGAGCAGCTGTTGCACTCAGAATGGGCATGGGAGTCGCTGTCCCAAGGACAGGCGTTTTCTCATTGGCCAGTCCTCTAGAGGAAGCTGCGTAACACTGTGGGAACCTTCTGGAGAGGGGTATACGTAATTAAGAGAAGATATTTCAATAAAATAACACACACACAAAAAAAAAAAAAAAAACAGCACTACAAAGCATTTAGAGAGGACCCAAAGCCCAAGATGTAGATAAGACATTTATGTCAAAAATAACTATTCGATTTTACATCCCTTTTACATTGGATGTCTCTGTAGATCAAGGTGTTTATGGTAAAAAAAAATAACCACAAATAATCCCTGATTGCCACGACAACCTCATGAGATGCCTATCGATCATCGCATTTTGCCAATAGGGAACCCAGGGCCTGGAGAACTTAAGTAACTTCTGTAGAACCACCCAGCAGTGTCAGAGGTCTTTAAAAACCTCCAATCAAGCTGCTTCTGTTTCCATGCTAGCATCTCATTTTCCAGGACTGAGATTCTGGGATTCCTGACCTTTTCGTAGTATGCTTGAGTCATCTTTTGTGGCTGCTGCTAGCAGGTGTAAGGTAACCACTGGAGGAAAGATAAATTCTTGCTCTACCGGAAAAGATCCATTTGAACAGAACAGGCAGGCCTAGGACATATCACTTATAGAAAGAAACCTGTACACCTTCTGGTCAGACACTTTCCAGAGCCTCTTCCATTGAGGGAATGTTTCTTCCACACATTTTTATGAAAGGAGTAGGAGTTCTCGCAAGTGAAATCTACCATGCTAGCTACTGGAATTATCTTCTAATAATCCAGGTTATGGGTCAACAAATAAGAAAGCAAGTGAAGTACCTGCCACTCGCCCCCCATAAAATCATGGTGAAACCCCAAAGCCCCATCACCTCCACAGAGGCCTTGCTAATGCCCAGAGACTAAAACATCTGCTCACTTCTGCACCAGCAATAGTGGGCCTCCTCCTCACAGATCCCGCTGGTGGCCGCCACAGTTCCGAAATGGGCTTCTCACACTCCGAGTACTGTCTTCAGAAGACCATACTGTCGATAGCAGAAATGCCACTGGCGTTGGGGAAAAAGATCTTTTTGAGGGGATCCTCATCAGGCCTGGCTGCTCATACACATTTGTCTCTGTTGCCAGTTCATGACGTCCGGATCCAGCAGTGTGATCCAGAAGGTGCCTTCGAGATCGCATAGGGTACGTTGGACCGTTGGGAGTGGCTCCGAAGGTAACCACAGGGTCACTGGTGCAAACAGAGTAGGCGCTGTGGTGGCTTTGAGCCGACTCTTTTGGAGGGGAGAAAACTTTTCCAGAGTAACTGGATGGAAAAGAATCGTTCCGTTTCCATCAGGGTGCATTCTGGTGCATCTTTTCAGGGAAGAGGGGTGGATGGAAATGGTTACGGCGTGAGCAATAAGGCAAATAAGAACTTTTGTACAGTGCGAAGCATCCCAAGTGCTCTATGACCCATCGAGACTCTGACTTGAATGACCGCAGTGAGAAAGGAGAAAAGGTAGTTGGGGGAAATCTGGAGCTGGTGTTGGAGCTCAGAATTCGGGATAAGAAAGACAATGGATGAAAAGAGAAAGCTCAGATTTGGTAAACATTATTACAGTGCAAAGCCAGAGGTCCTTCTTTACGCCCACCCACCGAGGAACGGCCCTGCCTTGTGGAGGGCTTCCCGCTCCCAGCAGCCTGCCGCGGGCTGGCCCACAGGATGACAGTGCCTGAGACACGCCCACTTGTCTTTTCCTTTCTTCTGGCCGCACGGCTGTGGGCAGATGACCTTCCTGTGTGCTTCAGTTCCCTCTGGAAATACATGGGCAGTAATATTGCCTGCCACGGGCTGTAAGAATAAAATGAGCAGGGCCGGCCAAATAACTCAGCGGATTAAAGCACCTGCAAGCAGGTATCGAGGCTGGAGGTTCGATCTCCCGGGCCTGCCCTGTCGGCCCAGCCCCCGAGGTGCACTGAAACATTAATTGAGACTGGGCGTGGTGACGGGCACCTGTAATCCCAGCTCCTGGGAGGCTGTGAACAGGCGGATCACTACAAGTCTGATCTAGTAGTGAGACCCTGAACACCCTGTAGACCATTCCCTAAGTACAAAAAAAAAAAAAAAATGAAATGAGTAAATGAGCACAAACAGCAGTGCCTGGCGCAGAGACAGCACACCCTGCGCTTCCGGAAATCTCCTGAGGAAAGCACGTGTGCTTTCAGGGAATGCTGAGAGACAGAAGTAAAAGCTTTGTTTCATATTTAAAAAAAAAAAAAGCCCTTCGCCTTTGTTTCTCTGATGAGACCAGGTCGAAGAGGCCCAAGAGCACTTCTGTTCCGAAGCAGCTCCGCAGCCACAGTCATAGCCATTAAGGGATTTGTACTTTTTACTCCTAGAATTACCCAGGTAGCCACTGTTGGCAGCGTGCAGCACCATTTTCCCCCCTCTTGCCTGTGATCTGCACATGCCTAGGGCAGCAGGGCGAGTTTCTTGAGGACAGCTAGCTGTTGGGCCTTTCTTTCCAAATCCACTCAGCTTTCCACTGTAGAACGAAGGCCACTTACATTCAGGTTTATTACTGAAGGTGCACACCAGTTCCTGTCATTGTGGTCATTTTGGATGATTTATGATCATTACTTTTTTATGAATTTGTACAGGGTCTCACTACACAGCTCCGACTCCTAGTAATCTTCCTGTCTGAGCCTCCCCAGCACTGGGATTACAGGCGTGTGTCACTGCGCCCAGTCTCAGTGGCCGGCTCAGTGCGCCTGGGGGCAGGACAGGCAGTATGTGGTGCCAGGAAGCAAACCCTGGACCTTGAGTGTGCCTGAGCAGGAGGAGCTTAGTTCCTTGAGCTATCCCACGGGCCCACTTTTTCTATTATTTATCTTAGAGATTTCAGTACAACGAATAATGTTTAATTCCTTCCTCATTCTTATTTACTTACTTACGGTTTTGCTAAGTTTTATTATTTCTTGTGCACTCATGGTTTTACCTTGCTTTCTCCTAAGTGTGCACAATGCTGATTTTGTGTTCATAAATCCCGTCAGTGTATGCTTACACTGGAAGGTTTTCCTTTCGACTCTGATTCTTAAAGATAGCCTCACTGAATATGGTAATCTAGGCTGACGATATTTTTTCTTGCACCGTGAAATACATGACTCCCCCCCCTTTTGGTATTTAGGGTTTCCACTGAGAAATGTGTCATTGCTGTGGGTTTCACTCTGTATGTGACTCAACTTTTCACCCCTGCAGCCTTTCATAATCTTTCTTTGTTCTTCACCTTTAGCAATTTTACTGTACCACCCTGGGGAGAGGTTCTTATCTGGACATGTATACTTGAAGTTCTAAAGGCCTTCTGTACGCCGACGCCCACATCTTCCCAAGATCTGGAAATTCCTGTATTGTCTCCCTGACTAGGTTTCTTTCTCCACCAGTCTATAGCTCTCCTGGCTCAGCTACTGCGCGTATGCATGAGTGTCACATCTTCAGTCGTGTCCTGTAGACCTTGTGTGCGTTGTTCCTTGCTTATTATTTTCGTCTCTTTTACTACCTGCGTGTGATAATTCACCAATCTTTTTTCAAGCCCTGGTAGTTTCTCCTCTACTTGGCCTTGTCTATTAGTCAGGCTTTCAACTGAGTTTTTTATTTGGTGCTCTCATTTCTAAGCTTTCTGTGTGGTCCTTTTTTCTAAACCTCTAATTCTTTTGAATTGCTCTTTCCTGGCCTACATTGTCTTCTTCAATTCATTCGGCTGCTTATTGAGTGTATTTAACATTTTTTAAATTTTTTGTCCAGCATTTTATCTACTTCAGTATCTTTGAAAGGTGTTACTAGAGTCATGGATTTGTGCAGGAGCCGTGTTTCCTCTCTTTCATACTTTCTGTATTTCTGCACTAAGGTTTGCACAAGTGTGGGGCCGGGCCTCTCTTCTGCTCTCCGGTCAGGTCCTCCCAGGAGCCCTCTTCCCTGATGATGTGTCCCGGACGCTGCTTCGTCGTGCCGTGCTGAGCTTCATCCCAGCTGCCCTTCCCAGCATGTTTTCCCTGTGGCTTCTTCAGTGCAGATCGATGGGTTATAATGCAGTGCACATCATGTTGGAGCCTGAAAGTCCACTCTCTCTGTAGGTTCCACAGTTGTGGGGTTCCTTTGGCAGCTCAGGGGTGCTGTCTCGGGTTGTACCTCCACGTTGCAAGCAGCAGGCTCCCCGGAAGAACAGAGGAGTCGCCTATTGTCTTAATTTCTTTTCTGACACCCACAGCTAAAGAGGAAAAAGGTTATTTAGCTCACAGTTTGCAAGGGTTTCAGCCCATACCTGGCTGGCTCCAAGGCAGGGCGGCATGGCAGAGGGCACCACGGGGGACAAACAGAACGTGGCAGGCCAAAGGCAGAAAAAACAAGCAAGCGACGTTAGCAGTTTCTTCCTGCTCCTTTTTATATTCTGTCCAGGCCACCAGGATTTGGACCATGACAAACCAAGCCATGGCCTGATTTAGTCATCACACACCCTTAATCCCAGCACCACACACTGGATTCAGTCGCCTCTGCGAAGCCCCAGTTGTGACCACATGAGGCCGAGGTGGCCGTCCAGACACCATGGCGAGGTCCCTCCCTGGGGCAGCGGCGCACCACAGCTGTGTTATACCTCAATGCTGTTGCCATGGGGGTGAGCGTCCAGGAGAAAAACTGCAGCCCCACCCAACCGTGTCACCAGCTGAGGGACTGGGTCTCCCCTGTTCTTTAAATTGAAGTCTTTTCCGCAGTTGCTGTGGAATCTGAGTGCAGCTGTAGCAAGGTGCAGTTTCTCTCCTTGGGCTGCAAAGAAGATGGGCAGCCAAGTGCCCACCCAGTGAGCTCCAGGAGCCAAGCTTCCCTCCCCAAAACGCTGAGGAAGAATCAAGCAAGCAGCAGGCACAGCCCCAGCACAAAACCAACCAGATACAGAAAAGCAGCAGCAACCAGTCAAGAATAACCGCAACCAATAGAGATAGAAAAGGAAGGAACCAAAATATTATAAAGAAAACTAAAAGTTTAAAAACATCAAATTTGATCCCAGAGCTTGAGAGCTGAGACAGGAGAACCAGGAGTTCAAGGTCAGCCAGGGCCATATACTGAGTTTAAGGCCAACTTTTGAGACCTTGGATCAAAAAAATTAATAAAAGCAAAATAAAAGGGAGAAAGAGAACGAGAGAGTAATTGAGAATCTTATTACATAATTTAAAATGAAAGTAAAAATAATGACAAAAATAATGTAAGGTAGATGAAGGCAAAGAGAAAAACGTGAGCACAGATCCCTCCTATCCAAATATTTGCATTGGAGACATTTCTTTCCGGGTCATCAGATGCCAAGACCCACCGCATGTGGGAGGGCACAGGGGTCACCGCTGGAGACCACTGTCATTCCTCTCCGCGCGCACCTGCAGCCCTCCCTATGGGACTCTGCAGGCTGCCCCCTGAGGCCCAGGACCCCTCAGCCTCGTGGCATCAGGCATTGCCCGATGCCCAGGCTGAGCCGAGAGCACTGTCTCCATTTGCCCTATAGAGGCTTCTTAGGCACGCGCCCAGGAGGGTGGTGAGCGTGGGAACTGCTGCCTGCGTGGGAACTGCTGCCTGGCCTAGCTGCACTCGTGCCTGGACCACACCAACCGGGTTAGGGTTTGGGCTCCAGAGGCATTAGAGCCTGTGCCAAGGGGCACAGCAAGTGCCCAGGCCTCAGAAAGCCCTGCCCACTGACCAAGTCTCAGTGTCATGTGGCCACTTCAGGTGGACATAAATCTAGTAAAGATAGCTCAGTCACTCTACCCATGGTGTGAGCCATGCCTAGGCTAAGCCATGCCTAGGATGCACCTTCAGAGATTATTCCTGCTGTCCATGAGCAACAGAACGAGAACCTTGGCCACTGTGGCCCCGGCTCCCTCAAACCCACCCCCAGTGAAAGCACATGCTTCCGGTCTTGCTCCTCATCACCAACTGCAGGACCACCGGCCACTGGGCCTCACACCCCACCACGGCCTGGTCTCCACGGCCCAACCCTTCTGTATCAGAGGCTCCCCCAGCCACAAGGGTCCTGTACGGCCATCTCTCACCAATCAATGTCTTGGGGTTCTCATGGGGACCCTAAACTGATTATTTTTCTAATCTCCAGAGCAGTTTAGTCCTAACCACAGACCCATCTTGGGATGAGTTTGGTTGGATCCCTGAGAGCTTGCTCAGTAGTATGCTGAATTTCATCTCTAAAGTTAACTTCCCAGACAGAAAACGCTATTCTCAGGCCGAATCCCCAAGCTGGACCAAAAACCCGTGATGCACTCCAGATTCTCCTGCAGTGAGCACTGCCAGTCTGCCGTTACTCCTGGCATCCACTGCGTGCCTTGGTAGCCAAACACGTCTCAGTGCTGGATTCCCAAAACCCAACTGCTGGGGAGCCGGGGCTGAAGCTGCGATGTGCTTCCTGCCTCTGTCTGCGTGTTGTCTGATCCCCAGGGCTCTGTCATTCTTGCTGGTTCTCTGCCGATTCCCTGAGTTGCTCTTTGTATTCCTTCCCCAGTTATAGGCTCTTGGTTATGGCCCTGGCTCTTCTTGTGGAGCTGCACAGAGCCTAGTGCCATGTCTTGGTTGTCACTTGTTCACCAGTAATGGATGCTATAGCTTGCATCCAGATGCCCCCACGCCTCAGGTGGCCATGGCTGGGCTCTTTGGAGGTGCCTGGACCCAGGGTGTGTGAGGCTGGGATCAAGGATATGATGCTGGGACTGAGCGTGACGCAGTGCTAGGATTAAGGCTGCCCCACTCTGGGTGTGAGAGCTCTTCCCTGGGGGTGGGGAGCCTGGATACGAAGGAAGGGCCAGGAAGGAGGTCGCCACTGCCACCTGCCGCTTGCTGCCGTGCTGCCTTCTGCCCACCACAAACCCTTTCTCCTCTGCAGTGCCTCTCTGCCGTGGCACCCAGCCTTGGAGGCAGCCAGCTACCAACTGGACCCTCTACCGACCCTGAGCCAAATCGTCCTGTTCCCCTTTAACTTTGGGTGCTGGGTACCTGGTCTCAACAACCAGGAAAGAAAGCAGGACAATGGACATTTGAGTCCATGCCACATTTGTGGCTGCTAGGAAGGCAGTCACGCAACTCTTACTACGAGCACACGCGCTGTGGAATGGATAGTAGGCGGCCCAGGCAACTCTGTCTCTGCAAACCTCAGAGTACACTGTATAAATTAACCTGACTGTCCTGCTGGGCCTGCATTTTCTTATCTCAAGTTTTCAAGGCTGATTACTTTCCAGTTAGGTTTTATTTTTAGAAAACATGAGATGTTCTTGAATGGCTGTTTCGTTGCTTGCTGCATATCCTTAGGGCTTTCTCCGGAGATCTTAAATGATCAGAATTATTTTCACCACTTTCAAACTTTGGCTGGGGATTTGGTTCAGAATTCTTTACAGCTTCACACTGGACAAAGAACCCTTCAAAAAGAAATCTGAGGGGCCAAGGAGATAGCTCAGCAGTCTAAGCACCTGCCTGGCAAGCATGAGGACCTGGGTTTGATCCCCAGTACCATGTGTCATGCCAGCCCCGCACTGAGCTGGCCACCAAAACCAGGCATGGTGACGCAGGCCTGTAATCCCAGCACTGGGGAGGCTGAGACAGGAGGATCACTATGAATGACCTGTGTAGTGAGACCCTGTACCAGAGAGAGAGAGAGAGGGGGGGGGGAGGAAGAGAGGGCTTTCAGGCACAGGGGACAACGATTTGATCCCCAGCCCGAAAGAAAATATTATTTTTTAAAAAATCCCCAGTACTGGAAGGAAGGAAGGAAGGAAGGAAGGAAGGAAGGAAGGAAGGAAGGAAGGAAATAAATAAATCTGAAACCTAAATATCCCCATGTAAGCGATCGTGGTTCACAAACTTCTCTGTCACATGCCTGGACACCAGGTAAGTGAGCAGAAACGCCATGGGCGCCTTTTCTGGGGCGCAGCGCCCTGACCTTGTGCCCAGTATATCTCCCGCAGCTGACTGCGGGACAGCTCCAACGGCACGTGGCCATACGAAGGAGATGCGAGGTCCTTAGCGCACGGGCTGGTCGCACGTGCTCCTCACCGCACCCCCCGCCCCTCTGGCACACTTCATCCATCCACCCTCGCGCGCTCTGCGCTCCCCGCCACCCCAAATGCCGGGTAGGTCCCTAAACCCCTTGCCTCCGCTCTCTTGAAACGTTCCGCGCGCAGCTCGCGCTCTCAGAAGCCCCTCCCAGTCTTCTCCGTCACCCCGAAGTGGATCTGGCTCTACCGAGCAAAACTGGGAACCCCCGAGACGCCAGGGCGCCGCCTCTCGGCAGGCGAAGGGCGTGGCTGCCGCACCCCGGGGGTCTCGGCCGCTTCCGAGCCCCAGGGCGCCGCTGCCCGCGTTGTGCGGCGCCGCAGCCGCCCCGCGGCGTGGACCCCGGCGTCTTCTCCACTTCTGAGTCCTCTGCTGGGGACTGCAGCCCCGGGGAGCGCGCGCGGGGCGGGGTCGCTGTCGCTGGGCAGCTCAAGTCTGCAGAAAGGGCGGAGCTTTCCTCCGGCTTCACAGCGGATGTCAGCGAGGTTTTCGTAAGACCAACGTCGCGGGGCTTCCAGCGGAAGCCTCACGGGTCCCTCAGATTCTTCCTTTCGCCATTTAGCAGCAGATCACATCCTCTTTCTCCTTTCCATAGAAAGAAAGCGCTTCTCCTTCCTGTGTCGCTCTCTCTCGCACACACAAAATCCAGCCTTGCCTAAAGGCACCGTCTTCCTCCAGCGGTCGTGCAAAGTCTGCCACGTCATTCAAAGCCGTGCAATTTCTGTCTCAAAACAAGAGTGGAGGGGCCGTGAGATAGCTCAGCCGCCTAAGCGCCTGCCTAGGCAACCTTAGGCAAGGGCAGGGACCGTAGCTCCATCCCCAGCCCCACGTGCCCTGGCCTCAGGGCATGCTGAGCCGGCCACAAAAAAAAAAAAAAAAAAAAGTTTGGAAAGCACTGAAAGGGATTTTTGCTTTCTGATTGCTGTTGCGATGGTACCAGAAATTGAACTCTGGGCCTTGTACATGCTGTGCGGGTGCTTTTCCCACAAAGCTACAACTCCACGAATCTGTAACTGGCCCGCGGCTGTAATCCCAGCATGCGGGAAGCTGAGGCAGGAAGATTGTTGGGAGTTCAAGACCAGCCTGGGATAAAAAGTGAGCTCAGGCCAGCTTGAACTGCACAGCGAGACCCTGTCTCAAGCACACACACACACACACACACACACACACACACACAGAGTTACCACTACAGCCCACCAAGTTATCTGTACCATGACATGACATTCATGAAACTTCATGAGATAAAATTCAGCTTAGTGTTTCTCATCTGCCCCATCAGATCATAAGCTTTGCCAGTAGAAACTTGATAATG
>PVKN010004596.1:0-33078 GCA_004027915.1 Capromys pilorides
GGTTTAACGATCCAGAAAGAAAACCACAGTGGAGCTTTCTCTCGATACTTAGGGAGGCCTCGGACATTTGGGGGGCTCCATGAGTTTCCCTTGGGCAGGGGTGGAGGGAGGCAGTGCTGAGCACCCTCCGCTGCTGTAGATCGGGCTGCCACAAGTGGTGCTTCGGGGAGGTGACCCCAGTGAGCCCGGGAGGACCGTGTACCCGCATGCGCACACTGTAGACTTCTTTGGTGTTGGTGCTGCTGCTTCGCTCACCCGCTTTCTGTGCTGCTGGATGGCAGAGCTAGCCTTAGAGGGTGGCAGGTGTGCCCTGTAGGCCAGCTTCTGTGTCCAGAGATCACGGGGCTGGGCACTCATGCTGGTTCCGCACCCTCTTTGCGAAACTTTGGAAAGCCGTGACATTTGTCTGTGCCACTGTGGACTTTGGCTTCATGCTTAAAGTCTTTGGTATTTTTAACCCTCCAATTCCCATATTACCAATACATTTTCTTAGAGGGCAGCATAGCAGAAGAATTGGGAAGGTGGGCTTCATAGTCTTATGGTGACCGAGCCTCAGTTTTCTTATCTATAAAATGGGAGCAAAATATCCTCCACCTTAGGGATCACAGGGAAAAGTATATATTTATTTGTATTTAATGTGGAAGCTGGCTGCATGTTCAGATAGAAACTGCTCTTGTTATTCTATAAAACTCAAAAGTTATGATTACATAAATAGAAGGTTAAAATTACCCATAGTCTCGGTTACTTTTCTCTCATTGCTGGAACAAAATACTTGATACCTAAAATTAAGGAAGGAAAGGTTTATTTGGCCCACAGTTTGTGGAGGTTTCAGTACATACTCCGTTGGTTCCAAGGCAGAGTGGCACATGGCAGAGGGCAGCAGGAAAACAGCAAAACAGTGAGAGCAAAAGGGAGGGGCAGCGGCCCCCACAGCAACAGAGAGCACGTCTTTGTCTCTATGTATTGCGTTCAGGCCGTCGGCCCAGGCGGGGTGCAACACTCACACCCATGATCCCAGCCCTGGATCGTGAATTAGTCACAAACCCTGAAGTCTGCCCCATGACTGCATGAGGCTTTGGGGACAGCCAGACACAAACCATAACAGCCTCATCTCCTGCCACGCACAGCAAGCTTTAATGTGCATTTCCTTATAGAGCTTTTCCGTGCATCCATAGATGCATATTATATACCCATGCTTGCACCTGTATAGGAACCAGGAAATGGGATCTTTTTTAAAAAATGTTATCCTTTTTTTTTAAAAAAACTTTATTTATGTTATGGCTGGCTCAGCCTGCCCTGGGGGTGGAGCTGGTGCAGCATGTGGTGCTGGGGATGGAATCCAGTCCCTGCAGTTGCCTAAGCTTGCCTAAGCAGGTGCTTTAGACCACTAAACTACCTTGCCAGCCCAGGAAATGGGATCTTAACATTCGTGTTTTACCTAAATGTTTCAAAATTTAACTTTCACCTATTTACTTGGCTAGACAGGTAGTAAATGCATTCTCAGGAGTCACACTGGAATGCCAGCCAGGCATGATGGTGCATACCTATCCTACCAGCCACTGAGGAGGCAGAAGCAGGAGAATCTCAAGTTCATAGTGAACTTGGGAAAATTAGCAAGACCCTGTCTCAAAAATGAAAAATTAAAAAAAAAGGAAGTTATCAAAGTTTAGACAACAACGAAAAAGTCCCATCTCTGTAACCACAGCCACCCATCCCCCACTCCTGAGTGAACAGATTTAACAGCTTATTTTTCATTACATTTTATCCCCTCCCCGAAACTCTCTGTTGCTGCCTCTAGTTGAGTGTGTCAAAGATCGAATTGTGCTTATGATAACGGATCTGCCAGTGAGGAGGACCTGAGTGAATTCCTCTGTGTGTAAAAGGTGATCTCAGACAGAACTGGGTCGCCCCAGTATGTTTATGTGTAGTTCTGGCTGTGCGCACTGAGATGTTTCCAGCTGTACTTGCCAGCTCATATGGATGAGGGGTTTGGGGGCCGAGGGGCGGAGACGATCCCGGGAAGCGGTGGCGGCCCTCAGCCCAAGCCCCTGATGCTCTGTGCCTGTGGCCCTCAGAGCAGAGCCTTTCATTAACCTAAGCCTTCTATCTCATGCCTGACCTGCTGTCCCCTGTGTTTAAGGCAGAGAGACAAAGAGGTAGAAATAAGCCATTCTCTGCAGTGCCAGAGGTCACAGGCCCGCAAGAGCAGCTGGGTAATTATCAGTTCAGTCTGGTCAGGTTGGGCAGGGGTTGGGAACCTTGCCCTGCAGGCCACAGCTTCCAGGTTGAGAATTAAGCTTGCTGTGGTTCTGAAGCCAACCCTGCCGGCTCCTGCCCAGCTGACTTCCTCTTTTCCTCTTTCGGAGCCTCAGTGTCTCGTCTGTATGTGGGACTGCACAGAGCAAGCTTTCTGCTGCCCACGAAGTCCTGGCCTCATTTGCCCGTGGAGCACAGGAAACGGAAATGGTCCTGCAGAGACATTGGATTAAAAATTCTATGGAACACTTAGCCAGCTGACATTTAAATTGCATGTGAAAAGTCAGTGACAGGTCCTAATTTGTGGATTTGGTGCAGTTCAAGGCCAACAGGAAGGCCTAGCACTATGGAGGCTGAGACAGGAAGATCCCAGAGAGTGCAAGGCCAGCCTGGGTTACAAAGTGAGTTCAAGTCCAGCTTGAACTGCCTAGTGAAACGCTGTCTCAAAAAGACAACAAAAAAGGGCAAATAGAAGCTGATCATTCCGGCTTCTGATGGCCTCTGAGGAGCAACCCAGGCAGCTTCCCTTAGGACGGGGCTTGGGCCTTCAGGCCCCATTCAGCTCAGTGCTGTCCCCTCCAGTTAGCCCTCTCTGCACACACCCAGCCCATAGAAATCTGTCTGTGTTTCTATTTCCCTTCCCTCTCTTCCTTCCTTCTTTTTTTCCTCTTCAATTTAAACATAATTTATTTACTTGAGAGCATGTATTTTGTATGATGAATTGATTGAACCCAGGGCTTCTGAACCAATGCAATGAGCTTCGCCCCCCAACTCTTTTTTACTTAGTCATATTTATTCTAAGACCTGGGTTCGTGGTGAGTCCTCAGCTGGGCTGCCGCTTGCATTCTCCTGCCTCAGCCACCACGCCCAGCCAGAGCTTTCTTACTGTCCAGGAGGGCTCCGTGCAGCCGCCCTGGCTGCTCACACTCGTGCTGTTCTGGCTGCTGGTGCGGTGCTTGGTTTCTTTCAGGATCAAAGTGGGCGCTTTCACACTTTCACATCAAATCCTATTTTTAATTCCTTCCCTGGCAATTCTTTTCCTGGATCCTTTGCACAATTATACCAGCAATGGAACAAATATCCCAAACTCCCTAAGGTAAATTCTATACCAGCATCACGTGATGTTTCAATTCTGTCTTCCCTTCCCAGGCTTACTACATCTGTGGGGGTGATGGGGGTCCCCAGCAGACCCCACCTACCCTGAGGGCCACCAGGAAGATTGAACTCCAGCTTCTGAGACATGGTTTTACTAAGTTGCCCTAGCAGAGCTCAAACTTGTGATCCTCCTTCCTCAGCCTCCCAGATAGCTGGGGTTACAGGGGTGCACCGCCGTTCCTAGCTCAAGGCCTCAAACCATCTCACGTCCCAAGTGGGCTGTCCCACCACTGTGGAGCCCAGCACCATTCCAAGCTGCCTGTCAGGGGCATTGAGCCTCAAGCAGGTTCTGGAGAGGGGTCTGCGCCCAGGATGAGGCGGGTGGGGTGTAACTCTTACAGGGGAGTGAGCCTCGGGTTTACCCTAATACGGATCAGGTATATTTGCAGTAGGAAGCCACGTTGGCCTGAGAAATCTGCATAGGCGTCCTCAAAGAGTATCATTTAATGCAGCCATTCTGACAGGATGAGTGGGGATTCAGGCAAATGGGACTTGTGCTGGGGACAAAAGGACAAGGATGGAAAAGGACACTCAAGTCATAGGACCCATTTGAAAATCTGAGGCACGCTCTGGGCTTGCGGCATAGATCAAGTTAGGTCTTCAGGGATGGGGATTGAACACCCTGCCCAAGGCCATGGACAGTGGGAATCGCTGATGTCTTTAAAGCTGGAGAGAGACACAACCAAACCTCACTTAGGACTTGAGCTTTGTGCACAGAGCAGCTCTTGGACCAGCACAAACAGATGCCATCTGAAATACATTTGGACTTGGACAGAATTGTTATCATTTTTTTCTGGAATGCAGTATGCTCATCTCAGGCGTGTGTCGGATTCCAGTTTCTTGGAGTGCAGTGCCGTGCTGCGTGTTACGTTGGGCTGAGTGCTGGACTCTGAGCATCGCTCCTGGGGCTGGGTCTTCTTCCTGCCTGTCTTCTGGCACCAAGTGGGGTCACCTCTGGGCTATCTCAGAGGCACTTCGCTGAGTGAGCTGTTGTAGTCTTCCTTAGAAACCTATTCAGTAACACTAGGGTGAGGCCAGCACAAGTTCTGGCTTAATTACTGGTGACACATATTGGTGGGACCTGCCCCAGAGCAATGATCAGGAACCCTGGCCTCCCAGGCTCGGGCTGAATCAGCATGGGAAGGTTTCCCTTGGGTGTGAGTCCGCCTGTGTGCATGTCTTTTGAGTCTTACCGCTAGGCAAAATAGACCCTGGGCAATTAGTTGCCTGTGGCTTTCTTGGCAGCATTGGTTTATTTTTATTTTTGATACCAGGAATCAAACCGAGGCCTTGTGCTTGCCAGGCAGGCGCTGTGCCACTGAGCTATGTCCCCAGACCAGCGTTGATTTTTGTTGTTGTTATTTTGTCTTTTTGAGACAAGTTCTCACTATGCAGTTCAGGCTAGTCTTGAGCTCACTTTGTAACCCAGGCCGGGCTTGAACTCACAATAATCCTCCTGCCTCAGCCTTCTGAGTGCTGGGATTACAGGTGTGGGCCACCATGCCCAGCTTAAGTGTTGAGTTTTAATGTTCACTATTTGGAGGGTTGTCTGTGCTGATCCAGTGGTGGAGGCTGGGTTATCTAATGGTGAGATATCTTAGCAACCACCATATGGAAAGAATGTAACTATTGATATGAGAGGTGTTTGTGACGTATTGTGGCACGAAACAACAGTTTCCATTTTGGCCAGAATTTCCTGGTGGCTTCGGAAATGCCTGTTGATACTGTTGGCTGTGTCAGAATGTTGCTGGTTGCTGTGGATGGTGGGATTTAGGATTATTAGAAACACTTTCGCACATCTGTATTTTTGAGTGTGTCTGGAGCTCTCATGTGGAACACCTGAGATTTTGCAAAAGAGTGGACCAGGGCTAGAATATCACAGGATTTTTGGGAAACTGAAAGAGATGGTGTCGTGACCTTGGGAAGCCCAGTTTTAGCAAACACTGGATCATCCCCAGTGTGGAGCAAGCAGCAGAGTCTTTCTGCAAAGAACTCTAGTGAATACATGGGCTTTCTACACCACATGAATTTATTTATTTCTTTTGTTTGTTTTAGTACTGGGGATTAAACCCAGGGCTTTTGCACTGTGCTACATTTCCAGCTGTTTTTATTTTGAACCAGACATGGTCTTGCTAAGCAATTAAGTTGTCCAGGCTGGGTTAGAACTAGCAGACTTCCTGCCTCAGCTTCCAAGAGTGTTCGGATTACAGGCGTAGACCATCACCCCTGACTGTCCTACATGGATTCTATGACACCTCCTGAATTCTGGCTCTAAGACGGAGCAGTAGATACTAATGACCCTTGAAAGGTTCCATAAGCAATGTGAAAAGTGCACATTTTTTGTTTTGTTCCGAGAAAACTTTATGGATAGTGGGATAGGTTTTGCCTTGGGACAATAGTTTTCCAATCCCTGATATAAAGGAAACAAGAAGAAAAAGAAGGAGGAAAAAAAAAAACCCAGCCTGATTCATGGTTTCAGTGAGTGGTCCGTCTGTCCAAAAATAGCGCAAATTGTAGGAAGGAACAAGCCAATGAAATGTGAAAAGGCGGATGTTTACAGAGAGGGGAGAGATAAGTGAGGACATTTTCCCTCCAGATCCACTTGTGCACCTGGCCTGGCTGTGGGTGGGGAGCGTGGCAGGGATCATGTTTTGAGGGTCCGAAGGCACACTGGCATGTTGAAGGGGCCGAGAAGTTGCTGGAATGCACCTACTCGCTGACCCTTCTGTGTACCTCAGAAGGCTTTCATGAGGTCAGCGTGTCCTACCGGCATCTAATGGTCCAGCGAAAGTAAGGAAAATCCAGCTCCAGGTGCGTGTCAGAGCCTGTGCCCTGCACCCCAGCGGTGTGACGCGTGCAGAGGGCATGCTGTGCTGATGCAGACAGTCCTGGCAGGGGCAGGGCGTGCTCCCCAGGAAACTGGTTCTGCTGGCTTCCCATCAGCCATCCAGGAGGACCTTATTTAGCTCCTCAGCTATGCCTCACCGAGCACTAATCATTTTTCTGGAATCCGAGAACTGAGAGATTTCTCGAGTACATCTCAGAACCCAGAAAGTGGACATTTTGAAAGTGCTGAGCCTCAGGGCTGAGCCGAGTCACAATGGCAGAATCTTTAAAGTGACCAGGAGTTTAGTGCCCCCTTGCACAACCTTCGCAGAACCCTAAGGGGAGGAAGGGGCTGTGTCCCTGCTGGCATCAGGAGAGGGAGAAGCGGAGACATAGTGGGGTGATGGGCACAGGCTGCATTATTAGCAAATGTCCAGAAAGGGCAAATCTACTGAGACAGGGAGAAGGTTAGCAGCCGCCCAGGCTCAGGGATGGGTGGGAGTGACGGCATCCTGGCGTGGTATTTCCTTTGGGAACATGCTTTCCTCTGGAAGCTGTTTTGATGAGATGCTGGTGATAGCTGCATGACACAGACTGTTCCTTATTTAGAACAAGACTGCTTGAATTTTCAAATTTATGGTGGTATGATAGCTATACATACACACATATAATAGAAACCATGGGGTTTTAAAAATATTTATTTGATGCAGGGTCTTGCTACACAGTTCAGACTCATAAAGATCCTCCTGTCTCAGCCTCCTCAGCACTGAGATTATAGGTGTGCATCACCATGTTGTTTCAGGGCTGGCACTGCATGTGGTAACCTGGAATCGAAACCAGGTTCTTGCACTTGCCAGGCAGGCACTTAGACCACTGAGCTGTCTCCCCAGCCCAAAACCATGTTTTATATTTTGAATTTTTCTTCTTTTTTCCCACTACAAGATAAGGTGCATGCTATTCTTTGTGTTCAGGAGGGGAAATGACAGGTACCCTGTGGTGCATGCATCAGACTCAGTGAATTATAGGAGACACCTCTACAAGACATAGGCTTTGTCCTACATCACATTGCCCACCTATCAGCTAACATGAGTGTCCTGAGTGTGTTTAACCTAGACCAGAAGGAGCCACGGTGTTAGTAAGTTAGGAGTATTAAAAACTTTTTTTTTTTTCTTCTTCAGAACTGTGGATTGAACCTAGGGCCCTAAATTGTCCAACCTGGGCTTGAATTTATAATCCTCCCACTTCATCTTCCCAGGGCACTGGGATTGTAGACAAGCACTACCATGCTTGGCTTTAAGCACATTTTTGACTTAATATTTTCAGGTAGTGCTGGCTTTGCTGGGGCATAGTGCCAGCTGAAGTTGTGGAGCATCTGTATTGTGAATTTGCTAAATCCCTCTGCGCTGAGAAGTTGGAAGTGGCTGGAATAGTGTATTTTGTTATATGATTCTATAAATCACAATTAAAGCAAAAAGTAGGATGACGGGCCGATAGTGCAAACCTGGGCACTTCTGAGAGTGCGAGGGGTCTGTCCTGGTAAACCGGGACGCATGGTCTCACTGGCCAAAACCACCCGGCCCTGGCTCCCAGGCTGTACTCTTTACTCCCAGACACAGCCCAGTCTAGGGCAGTGAAAGCCTTCCGTGTTTAGAAAGCCAAGTCTCTTGGGCTTTCGCCCAGCCAGCCCTGTCCTCTGGGAGGGTACACCAGCAGGCTGGGCTCCAGGTCCGTCTGTCCCAGGCCCTTTATGTGTCTGCCCTTTCCTCTCAGTGAAGATGTCCCCCACTGGGCAGGGTCAGCCGGAACTGCTCCTCCTTTGAGCTCTTGCAGCCCCCAGCTTGCCTCCATCAGGGCAACCTCTGCATTTTGAGGTGCTCAGCTGCCTACTCCCCACTAGACTGGGCATCCACAGTGATCAGGAGTCAGCGGCTTCTTTGTCCCTGCGTTTCCAGCCAGCCCACTGTGGACCTCGGACGCGCTTAGTGCACACTTATCTAAGGGATGCGAGTTCCCTGAGTGCAGAGTTTACACAGGTGGTTTCCTTTATCTCTGTGTGTGTTTGCTTTCGCTTTGCATTGTGGTAAATTTATGTAACCTAAAATTCATCATTTTAAGCGTGGAACTGGTAGCATTAAGTGTTTCACATGTGAGGAAACATCACCACCATCCATCTCCAGAAGGATTTTTCTTCTGCATTGGTGAAACCCTGTACCCACTGAACACCCCCTCACCCAAGCTCTGGCAAACCCCATTCTGATGCCCTCACCAATTTGCCTAATGTAGGTGCCTGAGACAAGTGGAATCATCAAGAGTTTGTTATTCTGAGGTTGGTTTATTTTAAGTCTTCTAATCTCTCCAGAGTTCATATACATTGTATGTGTGTCAGCATTTCGTTTCCTTTTAAGACTGAGTAATATTTCATTGCATAAACAGAGATCACATTTTGTTTATTCTTCTGTGATGGACATCTGGGTTGTTTCCACCTACTGGCTATTGTGAATACTGCAGCCTTGAACATAGGTCTACAAATGTCTACAACAATTCCTTTGAATATATACCTAGAAGTACAACTTCTGGATCCTATGTGCAGTTTTTATGTGGCATTTTATTTTATTTTATTTATTTTAGAAAAGGTCTCATTAAATTGCCCAAGCTGGGCTTCAACTTGAGATCCTCCTGCCTCTGCCTCCTACATGGCTAAGATTACAGGGATGTGCCACTATATCTGGCTTTGTAATTTTTTGAGAAATTCTCATACTGTTTTTCACAGTGTCTGCATCGCTTTATATCCCACCTGAAATGTATGAGGCCCTAATTTCTCACATCCTTATCAACATTTCCTTCCTTCCTTCTTTCCTTCCTTCCTTCCTTCCTTCCTTCCTTCCTCCCTCCCTCCCTCCCTCCCTCTCTCATTTCCCCCTCCCTCCCTCCTTCCCTTCGTATTAAAGGAACAGGAGGACTGGTCAAACAAGGGAGTTAGAGAGAGGCAAGGATAGTTTAACCTAGTCCAGGGAGAAGTCACACAGAGTATCCTGGAAAGGATATCTGTGCACATAAGGAGTGACTTGAAGGTGGGGGCCTGAGGGTGGAGCCAACAACGAGGAAAGTGAGTAAAGCTGTAAGACATAAACAAGGGGAGGCTATTCAGGTGTTGTGGAATTTAGGTCAGCCTGAAGGAAGTGGGGGAGATTACGTGTGATTTTCACAAGACAGTCAAATGAGTTAGCAGGACACATTTTTGCCCAGGACTGATGTACCTGGGGTGGGCCTTGTAGAATTACCACTACTGTGATGCTATAGATAGATGACCAGGGAGGGTCCTGTCTACCTAGTACCAGGGACCCCAGCAAAGACTTTGATCTCCTATTCAGTGCTAAAATCCAAGGTTGAGGGGCTGGACAGATAGCTCCGTGGCACAAGTGCCTGCCTGGTAAGTGCAAGATCATGAGTTCGAACCCCAGTCCCACAAAAAATAAAATAAAATCCAAGGCTCAAAAACCTCAGAGACAAGATAGAAATGAGACAGGGAACTGGAATGGTCATTGCTTGAGACAGCAAAGACCCTGAGCCAGCCAGATCCACATTATTTATTGGCTGTACAACCTAGAATGGGGTGCGAGGCTATGTGATGTTTCTGGGGATAGGATGCTGAGGTAGGCAGGGAAGGAAAGAGTCTTGTATCAAGATCAGAGGAGACCAGGAATAGGTCCTGGTTCATGAATAACTCATTTTTCAAGTAAAATAAACCACAGTTTTGGGAAAAGAAGTTGGGAAGTGTCAGGTGTCATCAGCTGCCCTGTTGTCTCGTATCAGAGCCCCACAGCTTTCATGGATTGTATCTCTAGACTCTGCTGTGGCTTTTGGCAGTGAGATAATGCTAATCTGCCCACCATCCATAGTGCTCTTAGGAGACACATAGTAGGTGTCAGTCTCACTACTTAGAACAAGCCAGTTGTGGGGTCAACTCCTGACAGCTAACATTGCTCACAGCCCGCTCTGGGCATGGTCAATAAGGCATTCTCCTGCACCTAGGCTGTAGGATCCAGGAGTTAAAGTTTTTAGTTAGGACAAATTTGTGAATCAGGCAGTCTTCATAAGGTTGAGTATTGGGAGAAGGTTAACAGCATACTGTATCTCTTTTTGGGGCCTGTTGCGGAACTAGGGGAGAGTTTCTGAGAGAGCTGGCTGAGGTTTGACCCAAGCAGAAAGGTGTGGTCATATAAAAGCTCAAAGGGACTATATCACATAGATTCCTGGAAGTATGACTCAGATGTGAGGGAGATGGATTGGAAGCAAGGAAATCCAGTCTTTATGGGGCTGGAGCATGAGCTTAGCGAGGTGGGCCTTGAACGGGCTGTCATCTCTGTCTTTCTGGATGGTTGAAGCTGGTAAAGGGTCTTATTGGACACCAAGCAAATTGGACCCCTCCTGGGTAATTTGACTAATGAAAACGGCCATTATTTGATTGAATGAAGGTGGGAAGGACAACGCGGGGGTTAATATTGGCTAGGAGAGAGTTGGCAATAGTTGAGGCCTTCTCTTGGCCGGTAGAAAAGGCCTCTACCCATCCAAGAAAGGATGGATACCTCTACCCAAACCAGGAAATATCTGAATTTCTTGCACCCACAGCAAATTAATTTTCCAGTGTTGAGCTGGAGATAAGTCTCACTCTTCATGTGTAGGAAAAGAAGGGTTAGAGTTAGGAGGTAGCACGTGACGGCAGGAGGCTCCGGGGAAAAGGAAGAAGCAGGTGCGCTGCCCACAGCAGCAGGTTTGACAGGGCTTATCATGGGCGATGAGGTCAGTGGGACCTCTTGCCAGGAGAAGGTGGCATTGGTGGGGGAAGCTTGGGAAGGAGGGAAAAGAGGAGGATTTGAGAGGAGTCATGGGGCGTACAGAGTGTGAAAGCTTTGGAGTATACAGAGTCCCTGGACATAGAACACCTCAGCAGGTCAGTGGAAGGGCAGAGAAGTTTTTGGTTTTTGAGGAGACAGTTTAGAGGGAAGGGTGGGAGAAAAGAAGGAATGTTTCCCACGGACAGCAGAGAGGGGTCGTTGTCACACTTGATATGTCAATATGAGAGTAGCAACAAGGTCCAAAAAGATGTTTCGGTTGCGACTAGGGTCATAGTGGAGCACGGGTGGGGGCCAAGCAGGCATCCTCACAGTTAGCCAAATAACAAGGCAAAATTGTTCTTCCTAGAGGGTGTTTCTGTGACCAGAGCTGGGCTTAAATGGCGTGGTCAGTAGGGCGAGCCTGTCTCTACCCCAGTGGACAGAAGGGTGAGAATGCAGGAGAGGGGCAGGGAGAAAGTGTGAGACGTGGAGGGACACATGAGTGGCTGAAGATTGTGGGATGAGTAGAGGGTCAGAGGGGGTATGTCCATTTGAGTGTTTCTAAGAGTAACAGGGCCCCTTTTAAGGGGTGAAAAAAATGAGTGAGGAAATGTCTTGTGATCTAAGGGATTAGTGAGTCTCCTTTTATGAGTTTGTAGAGGGATTTAGTGAGGAAAGCAAAACCTGGAACCCAGAGGTTTCAGAAGTATCTTATTAGATGGAGAAAGGGGAGGAGTTATTTGGTGGCAGTGCGGGTGGGGATTAGGCACCACAGAGGGTATGGGAAAGAAATCTGGTTGATAGTTTAGAGATCTTCTACCAGCCTGTAAAAGCCATCTGCCTTTTGTACGATGAGAATGGGAGTAAAAGGAGTCTGGGACTCAGACTATGTCACAGGTTGTAGTCCCTGTAAAGCTGGGCTGGGGATGGGATGTTGTCGCTGGGGAGGGTAGTGGTGGTTAGGCTTGAGAAGGATGGTTAGTGGCTGTTGGAATGAAGCCAGGGATGGGGTGGAAGGCTCAGACTCTTGAGATTGAAGTGAGGGGAATTGAGGGATGCGCAGGGGGCAGCAGGGAAGGAGTGATTAGGGGGACTGTAAGGGTCGGTTGCACTCGGGATGATCGTAGTAGCTGATAGCTTGGTTAAAATGTCTCCCCCCAAAAGAGAACCAGACAGGTAGGTGTAACTGAAAATGAGTGTGGGGAAAGGTACTGACCCAGTTGGCACCAGGTTAGAAGAGTTTTGAAGCCTTGAATTATTTTTCAAATTTTATTATAAAAACACCTCTTTATCATAGCCTCTAAGCACTTGAACATTGAAAATACATAAATCATCTGAGAACTAATAAAACAACTGGAGCCCAGCGGAAACTCAAGGAAATAAAAACATTGTTTTAAAAACCTATACCCCAAGTCTCTGTTGGACTGAAAGTAAAAATGATGACAGCTTGCTTTTCGCAAATCTGAGTTATGTGCGAAGGAGCCACATTGCCATGGCTGTTGGAAAGCTTGGTTTGTAACGAGTTAGAATAACAATCAATACATTCCCTGAGGCTTTGAAAATAATATTCTAATTGGGACTTTAAGAGATTTTAGAAGAAAGAACACTATCTTGAACAAAGATAACACCACAGGGTTGGAGAGAGAGCTCAGAGGCTTAAGCGCCTGCCTGGCAAGTGCAGGGTCCTGAGTTCGATCCCCCATACCAAAAACTGGGTAAAAAGCCTTACTTATAATGGCCTAGATCTTCTTTTTGATCTTAAAGTATTCAGTAGAAAAGAAATTATTAAATCTGAAAGGTATAAAAATGGGAGTATAGATAAAAAGATCTAAGACAAAAAGGCACACATATTCCATGCATTCTACATTTGTATATATTACATATTCATGTGTTCATACATATATATTCTCACAAATATCACTAATGATATAGGGGAATGAAACTCCCAACCTGAAAGACACCTGGACTGGGCCCATTCCCTCTAAAACCAAAGAACGAATCTCAGGAACAACAGAGGCCATGAGCGGAATACATCTATTGGGGGAAAGAAAGCTCCCCTCTGAGAGAGGGACAGAAGGGGGACCGGAGCAGGCTGCCCTGGAGGAGTTTTTAAGGGCATCTTCAATACCCAAAACAGTAATGGAGGCTAAGGAGGTTGATCTTTTAAAGAAAGGCAAAGTGGAGTGGCAGGCACCCCTGTGGATTAACAGTGGGATGGAGCTATCCTCCACTGGAAAAATTACCCAGAGTTGGTCCAGTGAGGTGTTCCAGGGAGCGTCTAAAGGTTTAGGGCGTCTTTAGGCTTCAGTGGCCAAGCTAAGAAGGTCTGGGAAGAAGCCAGTGAGGGGTCCCTGGGTGCCTCCAGCGTAAGTTATAATTGACTGGGGCTGTAACAGTCATAGTTTGTTTGTTTTTGTTTTGAACTTTTTGCAATGCTTTATTCCTGAAGGGCTCAGTCCTTCTTGGCAGCTGCCTTCCTCATGGTGGCAGCACGTTGCTCAGCTCCTCGCTCTTCCTCTCGGCGCGGATGTGCGCTCCCACCCTTTTCTTGATGAACTTGAGGGCGCGTTTGTCCTTGGAGACCTTGAGCAGCTCCATGGCGCACCGCTGCTCGTAGGGGGCAAAGCCGCACACCTCCCGGATCATGTCCCGCGCGAACTTGGTGCATTTGGTGAGGTGTCTGTGGCGGCGGCTGTGCCTCGGTTTGCTCGCATTCTTAGTCACCTTGTGGCCCTTGTTGAGGGCCACGGCCACGGGATAGCGGAGGGAAGCGGCTACTGTCATTCCATGATTGCTGTGGCGGAAGGACCAGCTCCACACAGCACCATGGGAAATCTTGTAACAGCCATGTTTAAAGGAGGAAGCGCTGGTAGCAAGAGTAATAATCGAGAGATCAAAACCCTTGTTTCTTAATCTTTTGAGAGAGAATGAGAAGATGTCAAAGAGCAAGTTTCTACCCTGTAAAATGGAGCACTTTCTACCCTGTAAAAGAGAGCACCTCTAGAGATAGAGAGAAGCACACGGATGGCTTGGAGGAGTTCCACCCTGGGCCTCAGAGTGGAGAAGCCTTCGAGACATCTGTGCTATCCAGCTAATCATCTAGGCGACCCCTTTAGCACCAAGACAAGTTACATTTGTGTAAAATCCCATCTAAAATTTCTGAAGCCCACAGGTTGAACTTCTATACATCGCCAAGCAACCATGACTTGCAAGTCTGTAAAGGCACACCCATCAGTTCTTTGAATGCACATGAAGGAAGAGAAAGGCTGGACTGATGGATGGGATTCTGTGATTTTTTTTTTTAAACCAGAGATTGAACTCAGAACCTGGTGTGTCCTTACCTTTGTCTGGACTTTCTAGAGGATCCAGTCCTACCTATGATATTTTTACATAACTTAGCTGTCTATAATGCACCCCTTTCTGAAGCGGTGTCTCAAACTGCCATGAGGGGCCAGAGGGCATTGACCATTCTGGCTGCTTTAGGCTGAAGGGATCATAATTGTGCTTGGTAATTAGAGGCACTCTCTAGAGGGTCTGTCTAAAGGCTCTCAGTAGACATCAGGTGCTCTTGTCTGGGGTAGGCGTATAGCTTTAAGTCTGGAGGAGACAAGGCCAAAGAAATAGTTAAGTAAGCATGGGCCAAACAATAAGATCAATGAGGCTATTGCACATATAAGCAAAAATATTGTGACCAGGAAAAGCCAGTAATAGTTTTTCACAAAGAGGATAAGAAGATGGTTCAAGGAGCTTTCGACTCCAACATGGCACTAACCTGTCTTTTAACATCTTGAATATTCACTGATATATTAGCGAAAGTATCAGGAATGTACACACATTTAGCCTTTATTATTGTATAAGTTATAAGTATAATTGTGCTGCTGTCAGAATATCTATGGCCATCTGATTTTGGAAAATGGCTTGTCTCATTTACTTTATTTTATTTTCTTATTTATTTATGTATGTATGTGTTTTTGCAGGACTGGGGATTGAACTCAGGACCTTGCACTTGCCAGGCAAGTGCTTATTCTACTGAGCTATCTCCCCAGCCCATTATTTTATTTTATTTTGTTTTGTTTTATTTTATTTTATTTTATTTTGGAGAGAAAGAAAGACCAGTTAAAATGTCCTCTCTAGTGAATATCTACTACTTTGGAGGTCATATAAACAAATGACAAAAGTTTAACTTTTGATGATACTTTCGCTGGATGTTTAAGATCAAGCTAACATGAGATCTGTGTAAATCAAAATTGACCTTTTGCTATCCATCCAGGTCAGGTAAGCCTCTTCAGGCATTACTTTGGAGCCATGTACAGAGCTTCTCAGCTTCTTTGTCATTGTTAGCTGCCCAGATAGGTCACAGTCTTATTTGACTGTCTTCAGGGAATGTTGCTTTTTGTGAAAAGCATCAGAGATTTTTCTTGGTGACCCCCCTTTGGCACGCTGTATGTGTGTTGATCTCTAGCCTCTGGGGTCCAGCAATCTTCCTGCTCAGGAGATTGGGTGACTCACCAAAGTGGTGGAATCTTGTACAAAAGGTTTTCATGCTTTGGATCTCCACTGAGCATGGAGGGCCAGAGCCAAAATATTGGCTGTTTTCAGTTCAGTTATCTTTCCAGCTCTGGTCTCTAAACTTTAGTTGTTTAAGACCTAGAAGAGAAGATCAGTTATATTAGTCTTAGCACATGGAAAATGCAAGTGTAAATTGCTTTTTGATAGCTGTTGTCCCCTGCTAAAGACAAACAGTTATTGTTGGCTTTATTAATTTAACCTCCTAGAGGGAAGGACAATCTCCAATCAAGGGTTTAAAATTAACTTTCAGTTGAGTTGGAGAAAAACAGGTTTTAAGAATCTGAAGAGAAAGAGCTCAGATGCTGGCTGACTTGGTGGGGGTCTGACAGAGCAGGACCTGTCTTTTGTTCTTCCTGTAAGGAGGGGCAGGGGGCCAGGGAGTAAGTAGTCCTGACCTGGCATGTGTTGAAGTGGTAGAGTAGGGTTGGGAGAGCCTATGGTGGAGGGTTGAGGAGCACTGGGCAGCCTGAGCCCAGTAGCCCGGGCCTGTGGTGGTATGCACAGTTGTGAGCCTTCAGCAGGCAGCCCTGGGTGGGTTTGGCCCCAGAGCGGAGCAGCTGACTCTCAGAGCCAGGCAGCCACAGTGTGGTAGCAGCAGGAGGAGTGGGGGCAACGTGGCAGGGACAAGGTCATGGTGCAGGCAGGCGTGTGGAAGGAGGATGCAGGCCGATGCCTTCCTTACCCAGATGGTGGGCTGTGTGCACAGCTGCTGTGATCCTCCTGTCCACAGGAGTGCCAGTTGGACCTCAGCCTTTATGGTCACACTGTGTGCCTGTTAGGCCGAGCCACGGGGGCAGTGAGGGCCACGAGCAAGGCTGGGGTGGGCCTCTTGGCACGGGACTCCTGAATCAGGACTGGTGCATGAGTGGTGCCACTGGGCCACAGCCTGACCCACAGCCGGGTCCCTTGGGGTTGTGCCTCTGTGAACAGTGGTGCTGGGGAGGAGGGAGTTGGTGAGGGAAAAGTTACACAGTGGTGGTGTCCTGCAGCCTACTCCACTGGGATCTGTGTGCTTCCCACCATGAGGTGGAGGCCTTGGCAGGTGAGAAGGAGGGAGTCAGAGACTGAGAGGAAAGTCTTACAGGCACAGAGAGAGGAGAGGAAGAATCTTACCTGATCTGAAGCTGGCAAGGAGTGTCTGGGGCACACACTGAGGAGTCAGAGTCACAGGATGGCCTCTTTAAGACCCTAGGGACTCAAGATAGGGCTGGAAGTGCCCCTAAAGAAGGGTAACCTGTCCTGGGTTTCGGCTTCCCTTATGTCATAGACACAGAGAAAGCTCTGGATAAGAAACATGGATGCTTATTCATCCATGAATGTAGGAGTGGGCTGAGTTCAGAGTGTAATCAGCAGGAAGCCAGGGAGGATGAAGGATTTGGAGGCAGGGAGGAGTATGCTGCAGTGAGAACTTGGGGGCAGAGATCGTGTGGTTGTGCTTCTCCAAGGACTGACAAAGGGACAGATGCATGTGTGATCATGTTTCTTGGGATGGGTGGTGCAGAGGGATGTGGCTTGGTTCTTCCATGGCTTCCCAGCATACCTGCTGGGTGGATTGTTGCTGTGCTCATGTAGATAACAGTGGTGGGCATCTTTGGGTGTGTAGCTTTTCTTTCAGGTTTCTTCATAGGAGAGCTTTTTAGATGTGGAGTTACTGGGTTAGAAGTGGATGAGGTTGAGGAATACAGGGACAAGCTCTTCCTCTGGAGCCAGGAGCCTTGGCCTCCTGCCTTCCTGTGCAGTGCAGTGAGGAGCCAGTTGTGTGAGGCTGCTTCCTTGTCTGTGGGCCCCAGGAGAGCACCTGCAGAAGAGCCCCGGAAGTGTGTAGGTGGGGGCTGGGGAGATAGCTCAGCAGTCTAAGTACCTGCCTGGCAAGTGCAAGGACCCAGGTTTGATCTCTGGTACTAGGTATGGCAATACATGCCTATAATCCCAGTGCTGGGTAGGCTGAGACCGGAGAATCACTGCAAGTCCAAGCTGCATAGTGAGACCCTGTACCAAATAAATAAATAAATAATTTTTTTAAGTCTGTGCCATCTCTTAATTGGGTCTCAAGAGGTACTTGTTGAAAGTGAATATTCCTGACCCATTATCATACTTTACATTGTCCCTGGGAGCAAATGAACATGCCTGTTCCCACCCACCCCCCGTGGGTATTAATATTTGTTTCTCTCTGGGGCAAGGCCCTTCAGGTGAGTTATGCAGTGACGGTTTGAATTCCAGTGACAGATATGCGCGTGAGTGGGACCTGGGCCCTCCTTGCTAGGAGCTCCTAGAGCTGTCTGTGGAGACAGACAGAGTCATCGCAGCACTCTCCCTTGGTGCCTGGCTAGGGCTGGGGTATCAGGGAAGGATTTCAGGAGCCGATGGCAAGGGGCATGAGAACTGAGGGGTGGGTGGATAGAGGTGAGCCAGGCAGCAAGGAAACGGCAGTGCAGAGACGCGAGTCACCTGGTCTCTTAGTTACTTTCTTCACTGCTGGGACAAAATACCTGACCCCCACAATTTGAGGAAGAAGTTTATTTTGCACATGTCTGTAGAGGTGTCAGTCCATAGCTGCCTGGCTCCAAGGCAGGACAGCATGGCAGAGGAGCGCAGCAGAAGAGAAAAGTGTTAACAGCAGGGCAGGTAGGAGGCAGAGAGACAGATGGAAGGAGGAAGGAGGAAGATAGGTTTCCTGGCCACATCCACCTCCTCTAATTAGGCTCCACCCCCAATATCATTCTATGAATGGATGACTCCGCTGATGAAATCATGCACCCATGACCCAGCTGCCTCCCAGAGCCCATCTATGAGCACTCAAGACTTTCATGGGTGTGTGTGTGTGGGAATCTAAATAGAAACCATTACACTTGGTTTCAGACCTGCACTTTTGTCATCGCTTAGCTACCATGCTTTTATATTTTATCATTTGGTTCTGTCTTGAATGTCAGCCTCATGAAACAGGACCTTCTCTGTGTTATATTCACTGCTGCCTTCTCAGGGCCTGGCAAAAGTCAGTGGTGGATAATGGGTGGTTGGATGCATGCATGGATGGATGGATGGGCCACAGCTATGGGGACAGATATGAGAGGATGCTCACAGCCCAGTGACATCTGATGTTTTGGCTGGGACCTGTCCATCTGCGGCTCGTGGGTGGACAGACCTTGCATGTACCATGGCTCTAGTCCTCGGGGAGAATGTGCTTGGCCAGTGTGCTCTTGGGGCTCTGTACAGCGCATTGTAGAGGATGGATTTGCAGATTCGGGGGCCAAGGTCATGTTCGCGGAAGACACTGAAAGGTGTGAGGCCCGGCCCACGCTCCTCACCGGATGGTGGCATTCCCAAGAAGCGGCAGCCAGCGACGCCGAGTGAATGGCTGCTGAGCTACCAGATCGGATTTAAGGGTGTAATTATGAGAAATCGTCAACAGCTGTTAGAATGAATCAACGCCCCCGAATAGGAGAACAGAGCTGCCAAACTGTTTGGTTTTGAATGAAAACACTCCTCTTGCCTCCTTTCCTGTGATATCTTGGATTCCCTGGGCTCCGGGGGAGCTTGTGGCTGTGCCCGACACAGAGCACAGAACCAGTGCCTCTCAAGGAGGTGCTGGGTGCAGCAGGAGGGGGCTCGGAAGGGGGCAGTAGGGAACACTTTCTAGGGACTCCGGTCTTATTCCAGCACGTGCTGTACAGTGACTCTCTTTCCAGGCACAGGGCTTTCCCTCCAAGCAATAGCTCTTGAGGGAAATGAGAATTTCCAGCTTTATGAATCAGCCCAGGGAGATCGAGCCCATGGACTCATCGGACTCAGCCACAGCAGAGAGGCTGCCTGAGCCATCCCTGTCTTGGTTCACCACGCCTCCTTGTGGGCACCTTGCTGCCTGCCTGGGCCCTGCTGAGCTCCATGATGATGTATATATATGTATGGCAGCAGCACTTTTTAAAATTATGAGACATGACCTTGCTAAGTTGTCTGGGCTGGCCTTGAACTTGCCCTCCTCCTACCTCAGCTTCGCCAGTAACTGGGGCGATAGATGCCCACCACCATATTCTGTTCCCTTCTTTGTTTATGAAGCTCTTGGCTACCTGGTTTTGCTCTTGACATCTCCCTAGTGCATTTATAAAGACGGAACGAAACCGCCCCAGAAATAAATAGCAGCTGGTTTCAGTGTGAGTGGGCTTCTGAAGTGTTTTGGAAGAGACTAACGTCTCTTAAATTGGGCATAGCGTATGTGATACATTTAAAGTAAGAGTTTAAAACATATTTAGATCAGATTCCTGGCATTTTATAATTGGGTTACATGAAAACTTGAGACCCTTGGATTTCTAGGGTTGGGAAGGACTTCAAAACACAATTTTGGTCTCTTTATGATGGTTTAGAGACTTCTCTTGCTCTCTTTTGTCCAGGATTCTGTTCATTAATTTCTTGATGATCCCCCTGTCACCATATTTACAGACAAAGCAGACATTTGCTCAGTATTTGGAATGGTGACCTAAGTGGTGGCCCAGGATACAAACCAGGTCACAGGCGACAGGCGCTGTCATGCTGAGAAGGGGTCTGACTGAAGACCCACTTTCCGTGTCTTCTCCACTTTCCTTCCCTGCTATACAGCCCCTGAGGTGGGTTCCAGGATCCCAGGGGCCTCCTGCAGCATTTGGGTACCATGGTTCCTGGCTCAGTGGTGGTTGCTCTGGGGGACCTCCTTCCCAGGAGAAGCCATGCAGATGCCCATCCAGCCCCCAAGTGAGCAGCTGAGTGGCCATGGCAGTGTGAGGGCAAGGTGGGCACCCCGGGCACTCAGCAGCCAGTCCGAGGTGCAGGGCTTCTCCATAGGGCCCAGCGTGACAGCGCCTTGAGATGGGGGTTGGCAGATTGAGCTTCCTGCTGAGCACTTCACAGCTGCTCTAGTAGGTGTGGCCAGAGCAACTTGAATTGTGCCCCAGGTGGTTTTTGTGTCACTTATCATGGCACTCACAGCACCTGCACTTGCTTGGCATCTTAGAAGAATAGGGAATTAATTTATTCACTCAACAATTTTTTTCAGGGATGAATAATTTAATGTTTTTTTTTTTTTTTAAAGTAACACTTAAATATTAAGCTGAAGTTTGAAATGTATTGACTAGGCTTTTCTATACATCATGTGTACATAATGATTCTGCTCTTACCTTTCTGAGTGCAGTTTCCCCAAGAGTCAGAAAAAGCAAAGTGTGCCGTAGTCTCTGGGGCTCACACGGCCTTCTCAGGCCAGATGTCCCCTTGCAGAGCGAAGAACAAAAGTGAAGAGCAGTGGCCCCTTTCTACCTTTTTGGTTCTAGCCTGAGTGTTTCTGAATCATTAATGCACAATTAGGTTTGGGTGTACAAAGCTGGATGACCACCCTGATCCAGGGCCGGGCTTGGTTCCAGGAGACCTGGGCCAGAGAGAAAAAGAATCACCCCTGGTCTGCAGGGGCGCTGCGACAGAAGGCAGGGTCCCCATACATTTCTACTCTGATCCCTGAGTGAAGGGATGCGTAGCCAGCTTAGGCTCACCTGTAACAGGTCACTCGACCATTATGTCCCATGCTCGTATGTGCCAAGTAAGCGGCTAGCCCCTGGGGACTTCCTGTTGAGTGTGGGGTGAAGGCTCACGCCCTAGCAGATGTGGATGCGTGCCTCTGTTAGTCCTGCTGAGTTCCTGAGTGCCTGTTGTTCTCCATGAACAGGTACTAGGGGTTTGGGCCAGTTTTGGGGCCGTGTCTAAGTTGTGGTCTGAGGGATACGTGAACAAGCAGGGGTCTGCCAAAGAATAGGCCCCGTATGTACAGAGGTCCTGAGGAGGTGTTTGAGGTTCCCCACACAGCCAGTGCACAGTACTGCAAAATGGAAGAAAGAGTTCCTGAAATAATTATCTTGAGTGGTTAGCAGTCACCTTCTCTGTGTTGATGGAGTAGTCTGAGGTCATCATTTCCACGGCAAGGCAGTTTGTGTGTACCACATCCCGTTATAGGACAGGGCATTTATTACCCGGTGTAGAATGCGTGCGTGCGTGCGTGCGTGCGTGTGTGTGTGTGTGTGTGTGTGTGTGTGTGTCTCATGCCAAACTGTGAGCTCCCCAGTTGCAGGAGTATTTCTTGTTCATCTTTGTTTGCACAGTAGGTGCTCTGTAAGAACATTTTGAAGAAACGGGGAAGATATCTACTGAGCGCTTACTGTAGTCTCACACTAATCACGTACACACACACACATATAAGGCTACGAAATTGAAGAGCCAAAAGGAGCATGAGGCTTGGGAGCTGGAGGCGATGCCAGCGGATGCAGTGGGAGCCCGAAAGCTTTTGCGCCGTCTGTGCACGTACTGCTGGAACTCCGGAACTGAGCTGTCGTCCTGTGTCTCCCCAGACCGGCTGAAACTCAGATTGCAAGGACGAGCCTCCTTTCCTATCCACTTCAGCTGTGGGAATGTGCACACAGCCCCTTTCGCCATGAGCTGTGACCCCAGCGGCTTTCCCCAGCAGCTGCGCATCCCCACTCCTGGCCTGCCAGCTCCGGTAAGTGGGGTACGTGCTGAGAGCCGGAGAGTCCAGGAGGGGGAGCACACCAGGGTTCCACCAGGGAAGCATCTGTCTGTCTTCTGGATCCTGTCACTGTCCTGTGTCTCCTATCTGTGCTCCGTGTGAGTCTCAGAGCAGGGTTTAAAGAGCTTACAGTGGCTGGCCCCAAAGTTGGACACCGCTGACTGTGTGCAGGACCCTCGGATCTCTGCTGGGGGTCTTCGTAGAGGGGTGCTGTTCCATTCATAGATCCTCCAGATCTGCCCATGTCTTCTCCTTCTGACCCTGTCTAGACACTGTTCTCTTGGTTGGGGAGATAGAATCTGTTAGCACCATCCAGTGTGTAGGGAAGAGAAAATACCAAAATCTGTTGGTCTCTCTTTCCTGCAGACTGCTGAGTGAGTCAGAGCTGTGCGGGGTGAGGGAGCTGCACAGGGCCCAAGGAAGGCAGGCTGTGTTTAACTAAAACACCTTCTTTTTTAGTGCATCTAGGTGGAGGCTGGTGGGAGAGGGGCGGCTTTACAGGGAAAGACAATACTAGCATGAGAGGGAGCTGGTGGATTAACAACAGTGACTTCTCTGGCACTTTTTAAGATCAGAAGGAAATAAAACAATATTTTTTCAAAAGGCAGAGCTGAATGAATCAGGAGTGGAGAAACTGACGTTTCAGTTCAGTGGGGGCCAGGGAGATAGCTCAGTGGAATAAGTGCTTGCCTGGTAAGTGCAAGGTCCTAAGTTCGATCCCTGGTACCACCAAAAAAAAAAAAAAAAACCTGTAAAAACAATTTCAGTTCAGTGATTGTAGGGCCTTTCTCTTCATCTCTGTCGGACAGACAGTGACAATTTCCACCTCTTGGAGTAGTTTGGGGATTAACGAGAGGGAAACTCCTGCAAGAGAGCAGGCTGCATAGCTGAGCAGTGAGGGCTCTTGACCTGAGAGGATGCAAAGTGAGGTCTCATCTGCCTCCCCGCCCTACAGGGCCTGGGGGTGAGGGTTATGCAGTGCCCAAAGCCCTCAGCCTCACCAGAAGTCTCACCTAGGGTGCGCCCTCTCTGGAGTTCTGATTCTTCCTGCTAAGAATGTGAATCTGGCCGGGACCCAGCTCATCGGCAGAGCACTTGCTTAGCACGCCCAGCCCCTGGGCTCACTCTCCAGCACCACGTAACAAAAGAGAAACAAAGAAAGCAAGCAGTCAGCATTCAAACCAAACCAAGCCCAATAAAAAAACAGATGTTCAATGGAGAATAACTCAATAGCAAATATTAACAGCTGAAGTGGGAAAAATAATGCTTGGATTTTAAATCTAAGAAAACTAAGATGAGAAAGATAAGAGACAGATGAGAGGCTCAGGGGCACCCTGGAAAGGGAGTAGGGGGCTGAGGCATGGGCTCTACCAACCACTTGCCAGGCTTGGCACTCTGCTGCATGTGGCTGCAGCTTCGGGTGGCTCTGAGAGCCCACGCTGGCCTCTCCCATGCTCCTTGCCCGGTGCTCAGCACAGGGTTGCTGGGATGTCTGATGGGAGCATGCTGGGAAACAGGAAGTAATCAGGCTGGCGAGAGTGGGGGAGCTGTGAGACAGGAGGATCGCTGAGTTTGAGCTGCCTAGTGAGACTCTGTACCAAATACATTTTAAAAAAAGAAAAAGATTTTTAAAAAATAATAATAAGGGCCAGGGAGATAGCTCAGTGGTCTAAATGCCTGCCTGGTAAGTTTGAGGACCTGGATTTGATCCCCGGTACCGTATGCCACACTGTACAAGCGCTCACATCATGCCAGCCACCAAGCCTGGGTGTAGTGGTGCACAACTATAATCCCAGCACTGGGGAGGCTGAGACAGGAGGATCACTACGAGTCCAAGCTGTGTAGTGAGATCCTGTACCAAATACATACATAGGTTTTTTTAAAAAGAGTAGGGAAGCTGGAGGATGCGTGCTCTGGGCCGATGCCTAGAGTACATACCTCCAGGTAGAGTTGGACCTGAGCTTGGATGCCGACCTTTCCTCGCTTTCGGAGGAATGCTAGCCCCCTTCCTTTGTCACCAAGCTGGTTTTCTCATTCGCCCCTTTCACTGTAAGGGCTGATCCTGAGATTGTCTGAGTCAAGAAAGGCCTAGAGGAGCCTTCTGAGTGGGAGTGGGCTCTAAGGTTAGGGCTCCACCCTATTCTTCCACATCTTTGCTTTGACACAGACCCTGACTATGTGCTAAATTTACTTTCTCCTTTTTTTTTTTTTTTTTAAGCAGTTGCTTCTTCTCTCTTTCCAATGCTCCTAATCCTCATGGAGCCACAACGGTAACCATGGCAACACGGGTTGAGGTTGGCTCCATAACATCCCTGACAGTGGTGCCAGGCCTCGGTGATATCGGCAAAGAGACCCTGAAGCGGACCTTCTTCTGCCAAACAGGTGACACCTCTGGGGCTCCCCCAGCCCAGATCCTAGAAGGACAAAGCCCCCTGCGGAGCCCGGCCCACCTGTTTCCTCTGCCAAGACTGGCCCCTAAACCCTTCTTCAGGGAGCAGGCCTCTGACTTCAAGTCCCACACAGCACCTTTGCGGCCGGGTCCCCCCAGGACATCTCCCACTGGGGTCTCTGTGGAGGCAGCAGCCAAGAATCCGAACCCAAGCATGCCCAGTTTGGCAGGGCAAGAGGTGGATGGTGGGGACAGCCCTGGGAAAAGCACATCTGTGACCAGCAAGGCCATGTTCCTGCGTCCCAGCCCGAACACCAGCCTCAGCACCATGGTTCTCTTTGAAACCACCAAAGCTGGTCCCTCTCTGGGGAAAGGGCTCAGTCAGGGGGCTCGAGAGGCTGGCATGGGGGTGTCCCAGAAGCCCCTCTCCAGTGCCCGGCCAGAGGTAGCCGCCAAGCCTGCCTTGCCTGCCCACAAGCCCATGGGAACCCTTCCCCGACCGGCCTCCCTGCCTCAGGACACACGGGCAGCTCCATGCCAAGTGGAAGCAGGTCCAGAGCAGCCTCTCTTGAAGGCCAGCAGTGTGGAGGACACTGCACCTCCTGCACCAGAGCCCAGGCCTCGCCCAAAGAGGAGGCCCGTGTCGGCCATCTTCACAGAGTGTGCCCCACCTCTGAAACCAGGCCCAGGAGGGACAGCTGGCCTGGGCAAGGTGCCCCCCACTCCTCCTGAGAAGACGTGGGTGAGGAAGCCTCGGCCTTTGTCCATGGACCTCACAGCCCGGTTCGAGAACAAGGAGGCCTTGCTGAAGAAGGTGGTTGATGAGGGGAAAGGGGCCGAGTATCGTAGGCCAGAGAGAGCCAACCTAGAGGCCAGAGGGGATGGGGACTGTTCTGTCCAAGCAAGGACCTCACATCATGACCCGGACTTCCTAGAGGGGATCAAGAAAGTCCGTGAACAGAAAGAGAAGCTGTTTTTTAAACAGGCAGAAATGGGTGGCCCCAGGACCCAGGGGTGCTCAGTCAGGGTTCCCCATGCAGGTGACCAGAGTCCAAAGGAAGAGAAGGCCAGTTTGGACCAGGAGCCAGAGAAGGTGCCTGAGTCCCCTTCACCCAGGTCAGGAAGAGGGCTGGAACGTGCCGGGGCCAAAAACAGAGGGTCCAATGGGGAGTCCCTGGTGGGAACAGAGTGGACCTCCAGGGGCAGTGTCAAGAAGCGCCTCAGCCTGTTTCAGGAGGAGATCACGTCAGCTTCAGCAGGAGGATCTGAGCCTCCCTTGGCCACCCCGGAGCCCCCATTGGCAACGCCAGAGACTGAAAAAGTGGGAAGGAGTGTCCAGGAGCGGATCAAAGGCTGGGCCACTGAAAGCTTGGAGGCGAAGCCTGAGATCAGGAGGAGGACACTCCAGGCGCGGCCTCTATCGGCGGATTTGACCAAAGTGTAAGTGGCCACCTCCCATGGACCTCATGCATACCCCGGTTGCTTCCCACAGCCCACCGGAGGGCTGAGGGCAAGGGAGCCCACCCAGCACCTTAAAGCTTCTCTGTCACTGCCTTCACAGCCCTCAGAAGAGGTAGCCATGGTTTCCTCTCAGATGAGGAGGCTGTGGAGACAGACGGGAGGTCCCCGGCAGGGGCTGAGGGGTCCGTGTTCTTCCTTTCTATTTAGACTCCTGGTGTTGGGGTGGGAGGGGTGAGACACTGTGAGGAGGTGGGGCTCTCCAGGCAGTTCCTTCACAGCCTATCTCTGTAGCTAGACCTTCCCTCCCTCACTTCACAACACCTCAGATTAGGGATGAGCCTTCCCAGGGGCCAGAAAATAAAACCAGAGGAGTTGGACAAGTCATAACACTATGTCTTCATCTTGAAAACAGAAATTATACCAAGAGCATTCCTTAAAGGATTGAGGGTAAAACTCAGAGAGAATGTCTGGAATTATTCTTCCCTGGGGAAGCCCTCATTGATGATCACCAGTCCTGCTGGTTAACAAGGATTCTCTGAATTCCACCCGCCCGCCCCTGACATTTGACTCTTGCTAATTGTTTTCCCACACGTGACCACAGCAGGGAGATGCCACCAAACGTGACCCACAGGCTTGTTAATGCCATGCATGCTACCAACATGCTTTGTCCAGGGAGGAGCTTCTGGGGTAGGACCTCTGGAGGTTGTCCTTCCCAGTCTGGGAACTGGGGCAGCAGGTGGGCCAAGTGAGACCCGTGGCCCTCAACACCTTAGAATCACCCAGAAAAATGCCCACGCCAAGGTGCTTGTTGAGTTGGTCTGGGGTGTGTGTGTGTGTGTGTGTGTGTGTGTGTGTGCGCGCGTGTGTGACAGAGAGAGAGAGAGAGAGAGAGAGAGAGAGAGAGAGAGAGAGAGAGAATAATTTGGGTAGCTTCTAAAAGCTTCCAAGTGATTCTTGGTGTAGCCAGGCCTAACACTCTGAGCTAAGACATCTACAAGGCATGGGCGCAGGGACCTCACACACCTCATTTTTACTATGAATGGTGAGCCCCAGAGGGCCTGTGTGATCATCTGACAGATGGGGAAACAGAGGCACTGAGTTCAGAAACAGCTCCTCATAGCCTGGCACCTCCCAGAAAGCAGACGCTGTGCCCCTCAGTGGGGGTCCAGGCCAAGTGGTCTGGTTTTCCTCCACCTTCTTTCCTTCGATGCTTCTGGGCCTGAACTGACCGTGTCAGCCTGCTACACATCAGATAATGTATCAGAGATAGAAACACTGCATCTCTCTTTTCTCTTCCCCTTTCTAACTGGGGAAACTGAGACGCAGAAAGGAAAGACCCATCAGCTTGGCCCTGCTCATGCACAGAGGAAAAGGCAGGTTTGACATATTCCATGGCAGCCCACTCCCCTGAGTCTCGTGGCTACCTGTGGTAGGGTGATTGTTGTGGCTGGGGTGCCAACCAGAACCATTAATTATCCTTCCAGGGACCTCTTCATTCTTCCTTGAACGCCTTCATGTAGCTATTAGGGTCATGGATAGCCTCTTATCTGTCCCACAAAAGAGGGTGGAGAGGTGCCAATTATCCTCATTTTATAGATGAGGAAACAGAGGCTGGGGAAGGTTATGGGCCTGACCCAAGCTCCTACAGTGAGGTGGTGGAGCAGGGACTGGAAGCCAGGCCTTTTCACCCAGCCTGGCGCTCCTTCCACTGAGACGATGCTCTGCTTGAAGTAGGCTTTCACACTGGCCCTCTCCGCTTGGTGCCTGGAAAGGAAATGCCTTCAATGGAAATGGGGCAGTGTGGTTTCCAGGATGACAAAGCCAAGCTGGGTCCCAGCCTCCTGAGGTGGGGCCAGGGTGTGGGCTGGGGGACTCTTGGCCTCTGGCTCCACGTGAGTAACTCAGATCTCTTTCCCAGGTTTTCAAGTTCGGCTCCAAGCAATGAGTTCAGGTATGAGAAATATGCTGCGCTGGGCGGCCAGTGTCCTAAGGAGCCGAGTGAGAAGGTGAGCAGGGGCTTTGTCCTTAGGTCTCCTTGTGACCTGCTGGACCCAGGCAAAGAGCGTCAGTCCTGGGCAAGCAGGTGTTCTCCCCCCTCTGACGGGGCCTTCCATCCCCCCTGGCAGGATGGCGTGTGATTCTTCAGTCCCAGGGGTCGGGTGATGTGTAATCATAACCATCAGGTATTTTTAGATATTTGTTGTTTTGTTTTTGTTTTTCTGTACAAAGTAGAGTTGTACAGCTTGCTTATATGAGTTCCTGTTTTATTAAAACATGTAAGAGTTTGGCTGAAAATGTGGACACAAACTCCATCCGGTTCCTTGTTAGGATTCTTATTCCTCCTTCACCCCATCTGACTGAAGAAAGAAGAAATTTACCAACTAGTCAGTTGCTTAGAAAATGTTGTTTGTTTTATTTCTTCTTTTTGTCTTTCTGAGACAGAGGTTCACTCTGTAGTTCAGGCTGGCCTTGAGTTCACTTTGTAGCCCAGGCCAGCCTCAAACTCAACAGAGATCCTCCTGCCTCTGCCTGTTGAGTGCTGAGATCATAGGCCTGCACCACCAAGCCTGGCTAGAAAATATTTTTATTTCATCTGTTTAATAGAAAAATGCTTGTAAAATGACTGCTACGGTTGACTGAGTTTAAGCCCCAACAATGCCAAAAAGAAAGAAAGAAAGAAAGAAAGAAAGAAAGAAAGAGGCAAGGTTTAGATAAACCCTTTTGGTGCTTATGGTAAAATACACATAAGGTTGAGCCTGGTGATGCACTCCCATAATCCCAGCTCTTAGAAGGCTGAGGCAGGAGGATTGCCTTAAGTTTGAGACCAGCCTGCACTACATAGCAAGACCCTGCCTCAAAAAAACCTTACATAATAGAAAAATATATCATTTTAACTTTGTTAAGGGTGATATATGTATGTGTGTGTGTGTGTGTATATATATATATATATATATATATATATATATTTTTTTTTTTTTTTTTTTTTTTTTTAACCAAGGTTCAAACTCATGATCTTGCACTTGCCAGGCAGACACTTGTGCCATGGAGCTATCTCCCCAGCCCCAAAAGACAGGAGTGTTTTTTTGTTTTTTTTTTTTGTACTAAGGCCGGCTCAGCCTGCCCTGGGGGTGGGGCTGGTGTAGCATGTGGCGCCAGGGATGGAACCACAGTTCCTGAGGTTTCCTAAGCTTTCCTAAGCAGGTGCTTTAGACCACTGAACCATCTTGCCAGCCCTATTTTTCAATTTGTAAACCAAACTATATGATATATAATAATATGCTTATATATATTTTCATATGTACATACCCCATTATATATATATATATATATATATATATATATATATATATATATAAAACATAGAAATAATAGACGAGTCTGTACATATATACATCTGTGAAGACATGCATTTCTTTGTTGTTATCCAAAGGGGACTGAGGAAACAAAATGTTTAATGAGGAAACAAAATGTACTTGAATCTTGTCTACATCACTTACATTCCTTTGTACTAAGAATGGATTCATGTTTTTTGTCTGCTTTACATAAGTAGAGATAAAATTTAAATATCAATACATTTTTTAAAGCTTTCAGTGTCCTTCACATCATCTAGAACGAGGCTCAGCAAACTCTGGCCCTGCCTGCCTTGTAACCATTTTTAAGTGCACAATTCGGTGACAGTAAGTGCATTCTCAATGTCAGGCCACCATCACCCCGACCTAGTTCCTGAAGAAGTTCCCGAGAAGCCCCACCTCCCCCACTCCTGACAGCCATTAGTTTATTTTCTTTCTCTGTGGATTCACTGGTTCTTGGCAGCCCCTGTACAGGGAGTCAGAGGACGCCTTGGCAACCGGCTGCCTCCATCCGGCCTAATGTTTTCAAGGCCCACGCACATGGTAGCAGGTCGGTGCCCCCTCCCTTGTGTGACTGAACATCATCCCATCGTGCGACTGCGCCACGGTTTGTCCATCCACTGATGGACACTGGAGTCATTCCCCTGTCTGGTGACAGTGAGGAATGTCGCTGTGGACACTGCCAGCCCCCAGCTCCCCTCAGCAAATCAGCCACAAAGCCCCACAATCTGCTCATCTTCCAAAAGGCACACCAGTGAGCGGGTGAGGCTTTGGAGATGGGTGGGGCGCACCTCGATATAAACCATAACAGCACGCTCCATTCTTTAAAATGTTTCTTGTACTATCAGTGCACTGTTGTGCAGTGTGCTCTGCTCCTCACGAGGCAGTAATATTTTGTAGGTGTCCGTAGTGGTCAGTGTCACTGAGATCCTTCTCCTCCTCCTCTTCCTCCTCCTCCTCTTCTCCTGCAGTCACAAGTGTGTCTTGCGTGGAATTGGCAGCCTTTACTTAGTGCCATTCTGGTGGGCACTTAGGTTATTTCTGGGCTGCTTTGCTTTCAAAAACAGCACAGGCCTCCTTGAACTTCGCTGCTCATGTTCCCTTGTACATGTGGGCAAAGCAAAAGTCCTGGAGAGAACTTAGCCAAGTGAGCATTTTAAAATCATGAGAGAAAGTGTATGGTCCCCAAATCATCCCCATTCACGTTTTCTCTGGCACAATACGAGGGCATCTTTTTTCCTACACTGTCACCCTCACCGGGTGTGATGATCTTGAAATTTCATTACTCTTCGCTGTTTATAATGATCAGGCAGCTGGGTCACCTCTCCTGCCTCTCTGTTTCCATTTTTATGCTTATTTTTAACATTGTTGTGCTTATTTTTTCAGCCAAAGGCAGGGCACAGTTTGGACAGAGTACCTGCCCCCAGTGGCCCTTGGAAGCCTGGGGTGCCCCACAAGCCGGGAAGACAGGCGGAACACAAAGACAGCTCTAAACAGGACTCTGGCAGCAGTCTGGGTAACAGTTCAGGACAGGATCCTAGTGCCTCTGAAGTCACTACAGAAGATGATGGAAACTTCCAGATGGTGTGGGCCACAGTATTTGAACATCATGTGGAGAAGCACACAGTGGCTGACCAGTCAGGACGGGGTCTCTTAGACACAACCCCTCCTGATACCCATATCTCTGAGCCCACACCCAGGTCTGAGAAAGGCCCTTGGATAAGGAGAGACCCACCCGAAGTGACAAACCCCAGGAGGAGGAATTCCAAATGGCCTGAAAGACCTGAGCCGGAAAAACTGGAAAGAGCTGCCCTGTTGGACCGTGAGCAGAGACAATATGGCACGCCCACCCCAGATAAGCACCCTGCAGGTGACACAAACAGTGATAACCCCTTCTTGAAGCACTCGGAAAATCCTCTCACATTGCAGAGGATTGAGCCCAGGTTTGACGTTGTGCACACTGTGGGGGAGCGCGCACACAGCGAGGCTGTCTCCACGGCGCCTGGGGAACAGGCCGTGACGCTCCGCAGGTCCCTGTTCTCGCTGAAGGGGAGGCAGCTGTCCCAGGAGGTCAGCCTTGCCAGCCCCGAGCATCCTCTTGAAGGTCAGGCGGGGTCTGTCCAGAGGGCCAGTCTAATTTGGGAAGCTCGAAGGCAGGAGGCCCCTGGGCCAAAACTTGACCTCCGTGAACCAAAGGTCACATTGGGGGACAGTTGCTCGCCACCCACAAGGACAAACGGGTCAGTGGTGAACTGGCATCAGGCTCCTGTGGTGGCCAGCACAGAACCCTGCTCTCCAGAGGCCACTTTTCTGAGGGTTGTCAAGGTTCCCATCTGGGAAGGCCAGCACCGGGGGCCTGGGGTCAGAAAAGAGCCAAGAAGCCCCGTTTCTGCAGCAGAGAGAGGCGTGCCTGGAGGGTGTGCTCCGGACCTTCCTACCGCTAGGGCCAAGGTTGAGCTCTCTGGCTCCCAACTTCAGGCACACCCAGAGGCATTCCCTGTGCAGAAAGGACCCCTTGGGACTGCCAGCAAGGGGGCTGCAAGGCCAGAGCCCGAGGCCAGAGTGCCGAAAGCCAGCCCCACAGACCCGAGGATGGATAGATGGAGGCGGCGGACTTTACCTCATGATGCAAAATTTGAGGCCTTCAGCCTCCTCCTCCCAGAGAGCTCTTCAAAAGTAGATCAGAGACAAACAGATTCCTTGAGCCCCACAGCCAGTGCCTTAAGAAAACCTCAGCTGTCTCATAGTCACGGTCACGGGGGAACACAAGATGTGGCCCCGGGTGCTCCACAGGACTGGACCTCCCAGGGCACAAAGCCAGGGTCATCTGTGGAACCCAAGGCAATGTTTTTTGCAGTCACTTATCAGATTCCTGATATTCAAAAGGCAAAGAGTGTTGTTAAGTCAGGGCCTGAGAATCCACTGGAATATCCTCGAAAAATAGCTCCTCCTCCATCACCTCAATCTTTTGTCACCGCTCTGTCATCTCCTAGTCAGGAAGAGCCACAGGCTTCTGCAGGTAACAAAGCCCGGGCTACGGGAAGAGACCGGGAGCCGATCATGGGCAGTTCAACAAATCCGAAGTCATTAGACCGTCTGTCCTCTGTGGGAAACCAGCTGCTGGACCCTTCCGGCAAAGGAACTGTCACTGTGGATGCTGTGCAGACTCAGCAGGCAGAAGGCATGAGTGTTCAGAGCGACTGGAAGGACAGTGGCAGCAGGACATCCCCCAACAGCACTCCCCAAACTACCCTGACTCTGAGAAGTCACCAGAGACCTAGCAGTCTGCTGATCAGGAGGAGGACGGTGGTGGACAGTGAGACATTCCCGGGCAAAATGAAGGGTGGGTACAGATCCAACGTTCTCGACATCGATGCCCTGATGGCTGAGTACAAAGAGCGGTCCACCACAGTCCCTGGGGAGGTCTGGGCGCGCAGAGACAGTCCCACGATGGAGCTCAGCGGCTCACCTCAGGAGATGCCAGGCTGGCCCAGCAGGGTGGACAGAGGAAGGAGGAGCCCCAAGGAGACTCCTGGTGGGGAGGCTTCTCAGAGACAGGCCATCAGCCCAAATCTAAGCCACAGTACTGTAACTCCTGGCTCAGGCAAGCAGCTGGCAGAGACCCTGGGGGGTCCTGCATCCCCCAAGACCAGCTGTCCCTTGTGGGCTTTGCCACATGCGGCTCCTGCTGACAGTTACTCC